>JBBDGP010005210.1:0-82187 GCA_037952835.1 Lithobates septentrionalis | reverse complement strand
TGACCGCTCCTCTCGCCCCCCCCACGCCCTCTGACCGCTCCTCTCGCCCCCCCCCCCCCCTCTGACCGCTCCTCTCGCCGCCCTCTGACCGCTCCTCTCGCCCCCCCCCGCCCTCTGACCGCTCCTCTCGCCCCCCACGCCCTCTGACCGCTCCTCTCGCCCCCCCCGCCCTCTGACCGCTCCTCTCGCCCCCCCGCCCTCTGACCGCTCCTCTCGCCCCCTCGCCCTCTGACCGCTCCTCTCGCCCCCCGCCCTCTGACCGCTCCTCTCGCCCCCCCGCCCTCTGACCGCTCCTCTCGCCCCCCCGCCCTCTGACCGCTCCTCTCGCCCCCTCGCCCTCTGACCGCTCCTCTCGCCCTCTGACCGCTCCTCTGCGCCCCCGCCCTCTGACCGCTCCTCCTCTTCATCCTCAGGGGAAGCAGAAACAGACCAAACGTACCACCACCTTCTTCCAGTTCTGTAATGCGGATTCCGGGATCCTCCTTTGTACTGATGTCGCTGCCAGAGGACTGGACATCCCGGAGGTGGATTGGATTATCCAATACGACCCTCCCGATGACCCCAAGGTGACTGTGCAGCCAGGATGGGATAGAGGGAGCCTGGGGGGGTTGGGTCACATGTAGGAAGGGCAGATTGGGGGTCGGTCACACACATATGGAGGGTAGATTTGGGGGTTGGGTATACACTTTTGGAGGGAAGATTGGGGTCACACAGATTACAAACTGGGACTTTGGAGGGGGTTGGGGCAGATTGTGGGCGTTGGGGCCATACGTAGGGAGGGCAGGGTTGTGGGGGGGTTGGGGCCATACGTTGGGAGGGAAGATTGTGGGGGGAGGTTGGGGGGCCATACATGGGGAGGGCAGGATTGTGGGGGGGGGGGTTGGGGCCATACGTAGGGAGGGCAGATTGTGGGGGGGTTGGGGCCATACGTTGGAAGGAAGATTGTGGGGGGGGGGGGTTGGGGCCATACGTTGGGAGGGTAGATTGTGGGGGGCTGGGGCCATACGTTGGAAGGGAAGATTGTGGGGGGGGTTGGGGCCATACGTAGAGAGGGCTGGGGGTGATATGTAGGGAGGTTATATTGTGGGGGGGAGGGGTCATATGTAGTCGAGGTTAGACTGTGGGGGTGGGGTCATATGTATTTGAGGCCAGACTGTGGGGGTGATGGGTAGGGAGGGCAGATTGTGGGGGGGTTGGGGCCATAGGTAGGGAGGGCAGATTGTGGGGGGGTTGGGGCCATACGTTGGGAGGGAAGAATGTGGGGGGATGGGGCCATACGTTGGGAGGGAAGATTGTGGGGGGGTTGGGTCCATACGTTGGGAGGGAAGATTGTGGGGGGGTTTGGGGGCCATACATGGGGAGGGCAGATTGTGGGGGGGGGGGAATGGGGGAAATACATGGGGAGGGCAGATTGTGGGGGGTGGGGCCATACGTTGGGAGGGATGATTGTGGGGGAGGGGTTGGGGCCATACGTTGGGAGGGATAATTGTGGGGGGGTTTGTAGGCCATACATGGGGAGGGCAGATTGTGGGGGGTGGGGCCATACGTTGGGAGTGCAGATTGTGGAGGGGGGGTTGGGGCCATACGTTGGGAGGGCAGGTTGGGGGCCATACATGGGGAGGGCAGACTGTTGGGGGGGGGGGGTTGGGGCCATACGTGGGGAGGGCAGATTGTGGGAGGTGGGGCCATACGTTGGGAGGGCAGATTGTGGGGGGTGGGGCCATACGTTGGGAGGGCAGATTGTGGGGGGTGGGGCCATACGTTGGGAGGGCAGATTGTGGGGGGTGGGGCCATACGTTGGGAGGGCAGATTGTGGGGGGTGGGGCCGTACGTTGGGAGGGCAGATTGTGGGGGGTGGGGCCATACGTTGGGAGGGCAGATTGTGGGGGGTGGGGCCATACATTGGAAGGACAGATTGTGGGGGGTGGGGCCATACGTGGGGAGGGCAGATTGTGGGGGGTGGGGCCATACGTGGGGAGGGCAGATTGTGGGGGGTGGGGCCATACGTGGGGAGGGCAGATTGTGGGGGGTGGGGCCATACGTTGGGAGGGCAGATTGTGGGGGGTGGGGCCATACGTTGGAGGGCAGATTGTGGGGGGTGGGGCCATACGTTGGGAGGGCAGATTGTGGGGGTGGGGCCATACGTGGGGAGGGCAGATTGTGGAGGGGGGGTTGGGGCCATACGTGGGGAGGCAGATTGTGGGGGGTGGGGCCATACGTGGGGAGGGCAGATTTGTGGGGTGGGGCCATACGTGGGGAGGGCAGATTGTGGGGGGTGGGGCCATACGTGGGGAGGCAGATTGTGGGGGGTGGGGAGGGCAGATTGTGGGGGGTGGGGCCATACGTGGGGAGGGCAGATTGTGGGGGGTGGGGCCATACGTGGGGAGGGCAGATCGTGGGGGGGTGGGGTCATACGTAGGGTAGGTCGGGGCTCATGTAACGACCTCCATTCTTCTCTTATCAGGAATACATCCATCGGGTTGGCAGAACGGCCCGCGGGGGGGGCCACGCTCTTCTGATTCTCCGCCCGGGAGGAGCTGGGATTCCTGCGTTTCCTGAAACAAGCCAAGGTAAGTGGGTAGCCTTCTTTTGGGGAGGGGTTCTGTGGGGTTGGGGGGGGTTAGGTCCATGCTCTATAGATGATATTTATCATTGTAGGAAGGTAGCGGGTTTTCAGATCTTTATTTTTCGGGCGGGTGTTAAGGTTAAATATGAAGAATGCGTAGACCCATCCCCCACTCCCCGCAATATATTTTTCTCTCTGTAGGTCCCACTGAGCGAGTTTGAGTTTTCCTGGAGTAAGATTTCGGACATCCAGTCACAGGTAGGTGGTAGTGGTTGGTTGGTTCCAGGTGTGTCTCTTCCCTGGTTGGTGGGTTCCGGGTGTGTCTTCTCTCTGGTGGGTGGGTTCCGGGTGTGTCTTCTCTCTGGTGGGTGGGTTCCGGGTGTGTCTTCTCTCTGGTGGGTGGGTTCCGGGTGTGTCTTCTCTCTGGTGGGTGGGTTCCGGGTGTGTCTTCTCTCTGGTGGGTGGGTTCCGGGTGTGTCTTCTCTCTGGTGGGGTGGGTTCCGGGTGTGTCTTCTCTCTGGTGGGTGGGTTCCGGGTGTGTCTTTTCTCTGGTTGGTGGGTCTTCTCTCTGGTGGGTTCCGGGTGTGTCTCTTCTCTCTAGTTGGTGGGTTCCGGGTGAGTCTTCTCTCTGGTTGGTGGGTTCCAGGTGGGTCTTCTCTCTGGTTGGTTTGTTCCGGGGGGGGTCTTCTCTCTGGTTGGTGGGTTCTGGGTCAGTCTTTCTGGTTGGTGGGTTCCGGGTGTGTCTTCTCTCTGGTGGGTTCCGGGTGTGTCTTCTCTCTGGTGGGTCTTCTCTCTGGTGGGTCTTCTCTCTGGTGGGATCCCGTGTGTGTCTTCTCTCTGGTGGGATCCGTGTGTGTCTTCTCTCTGATTGGTGGGATCCGTGTGTGTCTTCTCTCTGATTGGTGGGATCCGTGTGTGTCTTCTCTCTGGTTTGGTGATCCGTGTGTGTCTTCTCTCTGGTTGGTGGGTTCCGGGTGTGTCTTCTCTCTGATTGGTGGGATCCGTGTGTGTCTTCTCTCTGGTTGGTGGGTTCCGGGTGGGTCTCCTCTCTGGTGGGTTCCGGGTGTGTCTCTTCTCTCTGGTTGGTGGGTTCCGGGTGTGTCTCCCTCTCTGGTGGGTTCCGGGTGTGTCTCCTCTCTGGTGGGTTCCGGGGTGTGTCTCCTCTCTGGTGGGTTCCGGGTGTGTCTCCTCTCTGGTGGGTTCCGGGTGTGTCTCTTCTCTCTGGTTGGTGGGTTCCGGGTGGGTCTCCTCTCTGGTGGGTTCCGGGTGTGTCTCCTCTCTGGTGGGTTCCGGGTGTGTCTCCTCTCTGGTGGGTTCCGGGTGTGTCTCCTCTCTGGTGGGTTGCGGGTGTGTCTCCTCTCTGGTGGGTTCCGGGTGTGTCTCCTCTCTGGTGGGTTCCGGGTGTGTCTCCTCTCTGGTGGGTTCCGGGTGTGTCTCCTCTCTCTGGTTGGTGGGTTCCGGGTGTGTCTCCTCTCTCTGGTTGGTGGGTTCCGGGTGTGTCTCCTCTCTGGTGGGTTCCGGGTGTGTCTCCTCTCTGGTGGGTTCCGGGTGTGTCTCCTCTCTGGTGGGTTCCGGGTGTGTCTCCTCTCTGGTGGGTTCCGGGTGTGTCTCCTCTCTGGTGGGTTCCGGGTGTGTCTCCTCTCTGGTGGGTTCCGGGTGTGTCTCTTCTCTCTGGTGGGTTCCGGGTGTGTCTCTTCTCTCTGGTTGGTGGGTTCCGGGTGTGTCTCTTCTCTCTGGTTGGTGGGTTCCGGGTGTGTCTCTTCTCTCTGGTTGGTGGGTTCCGGGTGTGTCTCTTCTCTCTGGTTGGTGGGTTCCGGGTGTGTCTCTTCTCTCTGGTTGGTGGGTTCCGGGTGTGTCTCTTCTCTCTGGTTGGTGGGTTCCGGGTGTGTCTCTTCTCTCTGGTGGGTTCCGGGTGTGTCTCCTCTCTGTTGGGTTCCGGGTGTGTCTCCTCTCTGGTGGGTTCCGGGTGTGTCTCCTCTCTGGTGGGTTCCGGGTGTGTCTCCTCTCTGGTGGGTTCCGGGTGTGTCTCCTCTCTGGTGGGTTCCGGGTGTGTCTCCTCTCTGGTGGGTTCCGGGTGTGTCTCCTCTCTGGTGGGTTCCGGGTGTGTCTCCTCTCTGGTGGGTTCCGGGTGTGTCTCCTCTCTGGTGGGTTCCGGGTGTGTCTCCTCTCTGGTGGGTTCCGGGTGTGTCTCCTCTCTGGTGGGTTCCGGGTGTGTCTCCTCTCTGGTGGGTTCCGGGTGTGTCTCCTCTCTGGTGGGTTCCGGGTGTGTCTCTTCTCTCTGGTGGGTTCCGGGTGTGTCTCTTCTCTCTGGTTGGTGGGTTCCGGGTGTGTCTCTTCTCTCTGGTTGGTGGGTTCCGGGTGTGTCTCCTCTCTGGTTGGTGGGTTCCGGGTGTGTCTCCTCTCTGGTTGGTGGGTTCCGGGTGTGTCTCCTCTCTGGTGGGTTCCGGGTGTGTCTCTTCTCTCTGGTGGGTTCCGGGTGTGTCTCCTCTCTGGTGGGTTCCGGGTGTGTCTCCTCTCTGGTGGGTTCCGGGTGTGTCTCCTCTCTGGTGGGTTCCGGGTGTGTCTCTTCTCTCTGGTTGGTGGGTTCCGGGTGTGTCTCTTCTCTCTGGTTGGTGGGTTCCGGGTGTGTCTCTTCTCTCTGGTGGGTTCCGGGTGTGTCTCCTCTCTGGTGGGTTCCGGGTGTGTCTCCTCTCTGGTGGGTTCCGGGTGTGTCTCCTCTCTGGTGGGTTCCGGGTGTGTCTCCTCTCTGGTGGGTTCCGGGTGTGTCTCCTCTCTGGTGGGTTCCGGGTGTGTCTCCTCTCTGGTGGGTTCCGGGTGTGTCTCCTCTCTGGTGGGTTCCGGGTGTGTCTCCTCTCTGGTGGGTTCCGGGTGTGTCTCCTCTCTGGTGGGTTCCGGGTGTGTCTCCTCTCTGGTGGGTTCCGGGTGTGTCTCTTCTCTCTGGTTGGTGGGTTCCGGGTGTGTCTCTTCTCTCTGGTTGGTGGGTTCCGGGTGTGTCTCTTCTCTCTGGTTGGTGGGTTCCGGGTGTGTCTCTTCTCTCTGGTTGGTGGGTTCCGGGTGTGTCTCTTCTCTCTGGTTGGTGGGTTCCGGGTGTGTCTCTTCTCTCTGGTTGGTGGGTTCCGGGTGTGTCTCCTCTCTGGTGGGTTCCGGGTGTGTCTCCTCTCTGGTGGGTTCCGGGTGTGTCTCCTCTCTGGTGGGTTCCGGGTGTGTCTCCTCTCTGGTGGGTTCCGGGTGTGTCTCCTCTCTGGTGGGTTCCGGGTGTGTCTCCTCTCTGGTGGGTTCCGGGTGTGTCTCCTCTCTGGTGGGTTCCGGGTGTGTCTCCTCTCTGGTGGGTTCCGGGTGTGTCTCCTCTCTGGTGGGTTCCGGGTGTGTCTCTTCTCTCTGGTTGGTGGGTTCCGGGTGTGTCTCCTCTCTGGTGGGTTCCGGGTGGGTCTCCTCTCTGGTGGGTTCCGGGTGGGTCTCTTCTCTCTGGTTGGTGGGTTCCGGGTGTGTCTCCTCTCTGGTGGGTTCTGGGTGTGTCTCTTCTCTCTGGTTGGTGGGTTCCGGGTGTGTCTCCTCTCTGGTGGGTTCCGGGTGTGTCTCTTCTCTCTGGTGGGTTCCGGGTGTGTCTCCTCTCTGGTGGGTTCCGGGTGTGTCTCTTCTCTCTGGTTGGTGGGTTCCGGGTGTGTCTCTTCTCTCTGGTTGGTGGGTTCCGGGTGTGTCTCCTCTCTGGTGGGTTCCGGGTGTGTCTCTTCTCTCTGGTGGGTTCCGGGTGTGTCTCTTCTCTCTGGTGGGTTCCGGGTGTGTCTCCTCTCTGGTGGGTTCCGGGTGTGTCTCTTCTCTCTGGTTGGTGGGTTCCGGGTGTGTCTCTTCTCTCTGGTTGGTGGGTTCCGGGTGTGTCTCCTCTCTGGTGGGTTCCGGGTGTGTGGTCTCTTGCTGGCTGACGGTCTCTTTCCTCCTCCAGTTGGAGAAGTTGATAGAGAAGAATTATTACCTCCACAAGTCTGCTCAGGAAGCGTACAAAGCGTACATCAGGGCCTACGACTCGCACTCTCACAAGCAGATATTTGACGTCAACACTCTGGATCTGCCGAAAGTCTGCATGTCCTTCGGGTTCCGGATCCCACCATTCGTGGACCTCAGTATCCTTTTATATACGAGTATTCCTTCCTTCTCCATTGAAGGACACAGCAATGCAGAGACTGCTGGGTTATATGTCTGCCTGCAGGAGGATTGGACGGGGAAGTCCCCTGAAACAAGTCTTCAGAAGTATGAAAATGCGTCAGCCGTTCATAGTGGGGGAGGGGGGGGGGAGCTTTGCACAAACTTGGATACAATCTCAGATTATTGGCTGCTGGAAGTAGTTTTTGGGGTACAGAGAGGATCTGGTGGATCCTGAACCTTAAAGTGGAGCTCCACCCAAAAGGGAAGTCCCACTTTTGGTTCAGAATCTCCGGAATTTTCTATTCTCTCATCTTTGTGTTCCTCTGAGATGCTATTGGCCTTTGTGACTGATGGGCGGGGCACCTGCTGGGCATTCTGGGATACGTACGTCACATCCCAGGAGGCGTAGTCCTTCATTAGGAGGGGGGGGGGGGGGGGGGGGCTTAGCGGCACATCGGGAGAGTCTGCAGCTTCCCAATGTAAAGAAGGTGGGGGGAGGGGATCACATCAGGATATGTTGGGCGAGTACCCGAACTTTGCAGTCCCCAGAGGCCAGCTGCCCCTCCACGGACCGGGGTGGTGGTTGTGATTTGTCACCTGGGGGAGGGGTGCAGCTTGAGTTCCCCCAGTACTCCATGAGCTCCTGTCCTCGGCTCTCCTCCTTTGTGGTGCCATCTGGTGGTCAGAGGGTGGCAGTGCAGGTTGTGCTGGATCACTCTGCCCACCACACGGCCCGGTTCTGGTCTGTGGCTTCGCAGTTGAGGACCCCGACCTTAACTGAGCCTGGAACCAGGTAATCGGGGTTTAAAAAAACCAAAATTTTGGGGGTGGGTTAAGATTGACTTTAATTTTACACCCTTAAAGGGGAAGTCATTAAAATCTCTACACCTCCAGACCCCCCGATCGAAGGCTGACCCATCTAGTCCTATAGAGAAGAAATCGCTCTACATGCCTCTCCTGAACCCGATCCGCTCTGCAGAGGACAGCCGACAGCAGAAGTCCCATAGTAACGCTATGGGTGACGTCACTTCCCAGCCGTTGTCTCCGCTGCAGAGCTTCCACCACTGGAGTGTGGGGGGAGGGATGGATGCTTTGGTTGGTTTTCCTGAACACTGGTTCTCATTGGTCGGATAGTCCTGGGTTGGGGGGGGGGGGTGGTTCTCTCATTGGTCGGGTATTCCTGGGTTGGAGGGGAAGGTGTTCTCTCATTGGTCGGATATTTGGGGGGTGTGACTGGTTCTCGGTTGGTTTTCGTGAACCCGGTTTCTCTCATTGGTTGGATATTCCTGGGTTGGAGGGGGTGTTCTCATTGGTTGGAGGGGGTGTTCTCATTGGTTGGAGGGGGGTGGTTCTCTCATTGGTTGGATATTTGGAGGGGGTGGGGTGTTCTCTCATTAGTGGGGGGTGGTTCTCTCATTGGTTGGAGGGGGGATCGGTTTCTCTCATTGGTTGGAGGGGGGAGCAGTTTCTCTCATTGGTCGGATATTTTGGGGGGTGTGACTGGTTTTCGGTTTTCCTGAACCCGGTTTCTCTCATTGGTCGGATATTCCTGGGTTGGGGGAGGGGTTTCTCTCATTGGTTGGAGGGGGAGGGGTTTCTCTCATTGGTTGGAGGGGGAGGGGTTTCTCTCATTGGTTGGAGGGGTTTCTCTCATTGGTTGCAGGGGGAGGGGGGTTCTCTCATTGGTTGCAGGGGGAGGGGGGTTCTCTCATTGGTTGGAGGGGGAGGGGGGTTCTCTCATTGGTTGGAGGGGGAGGGGTTTCTCTCATTGGTTGGAGGGGGAGGGGTTTCTCTCATTGGTTGGAGGGGTTTCTCTCATTGGTTGCAGGGGGAGGGGGGTTCTCTCATTGGTTGGAGGGGGAGGGGGGTTCTCTCATTGGTTGGAGGGGGAGGGGGGTTCTCTCATTGGTTGGAGGGGGAGGGGGGTTCTCTCATTGGTTGGATATTCCTGGGTTGGAAGGGGAGGGGTGTTCTCTCATTGGTTGGATATTTTGGGGGGTGTGACTGGTTCTCGGTTGGTTTTCCTGAACCCGGTTTCTCTCAGATGTGAACAGCAGCGGAGGGAAGAGGCTCCAGAAGCGCGGCGGGGGAGGGGGATTCGGCTATCAGAAGCCTAAAACCATCTACAAAGCGAAGATCTTCAAACACTTCAACCGGAGCGGCCGCGCCGACGGGCGACAATTCACCCGTTAATCTCCTCCCACCCCAGAGAGGGCGGGACTTCATCATCAGCCGGAGCTAACAGACTGCAATATGTGACTGTCAAAGATATTTCTATTCCCTCCACTCATGGAAGGAAATGTGTTTTTTTTATTTTATTTTTCTTTGGTTTTTTTTTTCTAAAAAAAAAAAAAAAACTAAATCCCGGCATGGAATCTCTTTGGGGTTCGGAGAGAAGAGGAATATGAAGATGGGGAGCGCTGCGGCTCATGTCGGCGCGTTTCACTGAAGAGGATCGGAGCTTCTCCTCCTGACTTCACACTCTACACCAATCAGGGTGGAGGTCTGAGAGGTGTAGCTTGTCCTGGACTTCGCCGCTTCTGTAGGATCTCAGATCTGGTCACATGACTCGTCCTGGACTCCGCCCCTTCTATACGATATCAGAGATCTGGTCACCTGACTTGTCCTGGACTCCGCCCCTTCTGTGGGGTTCTGGTCACCTGACTTGTCCTGGACTCCGCCCCTTCTGTGGGGATCTGGTCACCTGACTTGTCCTGAACTCTGCCTCTTCTGTGGGGATCTGGTCACCTGACTTGTCCTGGACTCCGCCTCTTCTGTAGGGATCTGATGACCTGACTTGTCCTGGACTCCGCCTCTTCTGTAGGGATCTGATCACCTGACTTGTCCTGGACTCCGCCCCTTCTGTAGGGATCTGGTCACCTGACTCGTCCTGGACTCCGCCCCTTCTGTAGGGATCTGGTCACCTGACTCGTCCTGGACTCCGCCTCTTCTGTAGGGATCTGGTCACCTGACTCGTCCTGGACTCCGCCCCTTCTGTAGGGATCTGGTCACCTGACTTGTCCTGGACTCCGCCCCTTCTGTAGGGATCTGGTCACCTGACTCGTCCTGGACTCCGCCCCTTCTGTAGGGATCTGGTCACCTGACTTGTCCTGGACTCCGCCCCTTCTGTAGGGATCTGGTCACCTGACTCGTCCTGGACTCCGCCCCTTCTGTAGGGATCTGGTCACCTGACTCGTCCTGGACTCCGCCTCTTCTGTAGGGATCTGGTCACCTGACTCGTCCTGGACTCCGCCCCTTCTGTAGGGATCTGGTCACCTGACTTGTCCTGGACTCCGCCCCTTCTGTAGGGATCTGGTCACCTGACTCGTCCTGGACTCCGCCCCTTCTGTAGGGATCTGGTCACCTGACTCGTCCTGGACTCCGCCCCTTCTGTAGGGATCTGGTCACCTGACTTGTCCTGGACTCCGCCCCTTCTGTGGGGATCTGGTCACCTGACTTGTCCTGAACTCTGCCTCTTCTGTGGGGATCTGGTCACCTGACTTGTCCTGGACTCCGCCTCTTCTGTAGGGATCTGATGACCTGACTTGTCCTGGACTCCGCCTCTTCTGTAGGGATCTGATCACCTGACTTGTCCTGGACTCCGCCCCTTCTGTAGGGATCTGGTCACCTGACTCGTCCTGGACTCCGCCCCTTCTGTAGGGATCTGGTCACCTGACTCGTCCTGGACTCCGCCTCTTCTGTAGGGATCTGGTCACCTGACTCGTCCTGGACTCCGCCCCTTCTGTATGATAGGACGGATCTGATGATCACATTCCTCGGCACAGATTTGTATCGGATATTCTCAGAATAAAACCTTTTCCACCAATCGTGTGCCGGACTCTCACTGCTCCGCCCTGATATACAGGGGTGGGGGAAGGGTGTGTGACAAGGAGATTCCTATATAGTCTGATTTATAATTTCTCTTCTTCCCAACAGATAAATATCTCCCAATAAAATAAGTAACTTTTATTCATTTACAACGTCCTACAGAAGCCGGATTTCTGGTGATTAATATTTCATTCGCCCCCCGAAGACAGCAACGGCAACTTTATTATTTGTCAAATACCCCCGGGAGGGGGGAAGGGGAGGAGGAGAGGGGGGAGGGGAGAGGCCCCAATGACTGGGTAATAATATTTGTGGTAATTGCGCCTCAAGTTCTAGAACACGATCGCCCTCATCCTTCGGGAAGACGATTCTCTGAATTTCACCGGCCGGAAGGAATACAAAGTTTGTGTCGCGGAGGGAACAGAAATTCTCAATTTACTTAAATCACACATACAGGATGGACTTGTGTCTTTTTTCAACCTCACCTTCTATGTAATTTGAAGGAAAGATTAATTTACCGGAGTGATCGGGGGGGGTAAATACTTTCCCCGGGATCACAGCAGCCACATTTGTTATACAGATTTCACCCACAAGACCGATAATGTGCGACAATAAATACTGGACTGCCCGTCACACAGGACTGGAGAAGATGTATAATACAGGAAGATACAATATTATCAATAATTATATGGTCATTATCTCACCATTGTCTAACCACTTCAGTCCCGGAAGGTTTTACCCCCCCTTCCTGACCAGAGCTTTTTTTCTGATTTGGCACTGCGTCATGTTAACTGACAATTGCGCGGTCGTGCAACGCTGCACCCAAACAAAATGGAGTTCCCGTAACAAATATAGCCAAACATCCAACCGAAAAAAAACAATATGAATATTCTAAATGAACCGAGGGGGACATCAACTATTATTAATAAAACATGTCCCACTCTATGTTCAAACCATTGGGGGCAGGAGAACCAAGTTCATAGATCCAGTTGGTTTCGGATCTAGGAATGGTTCTCCTGCATTACTGACACGCCAATAGGGGACATATTTTTCTATACCAATAAAAATGGGGCCCTTCGGGTCTCTTATACACAAATCGTAGTGTGTAGAGACACTGGGCTTATCAAAGCCTTGCCTTATGTTGGTGATTTGTTCATCCAGCCTGATGTACAGGAATCGTAATGTGGGCACCTTGTATCAAAATTCAGCCAGTTCAGCAGGAACCGACCGAACTTCGATCCATGTGTACCCCTCTCTGTTCAATAGAAGACGATCATTAGGCCAGCTTCTGTCAGATGGTCCTCCTGGAGAACCAGGAAAACAATGCAGTGGGTTGGATCCCTGCGTCCACCTTCCTTGTGTGAATACAGGAGTCTGAGGTTTGTTTTTTTCGTTCAACCCGCTGGTTAAAAAAAAATAAAAAAAATCGTCTGTACAGTTTTAGCCTCATTACTAAGATCACAAGTAGAACAGGAAGCACCTGTAGAACTGTCCCCAAGAGTTGTGGACCAACCACACCAAGAGGACCTGTTACCAGGCGGTCGGGTCTCAAAGTCCTCTGAATATATTGTCCCCAGAAGCAGGAGGCCGGTGAGTTCCGTCTGAACGACAAGCCAGGTAGGGCTGCCAGCCTGCCACATTAGATCTGAGGAGCACCAACCTCTGCCCTCCATGTGGAGGCTGCAAGTTGAAGAGAAGCAGATTACAAGGCATTCTCTTTTGGGGAGACGACCATTTTCAGCATTGTCCATTGCAGGGACCAGACTACTTGTCCTGTCACAAAGAGGATGTCCGTTCCCCACTCCTTCCCATAAGAAAAAGGGGTTACAACACCTAGATGATTTCCAAACCAGAAATCTGACTCGAGGCGGGGGCCCCCATCATGGAGGGAACCAAAATGTTCTGGAGTACCAGAGGGAAGCCCCAGGGATGGTGACACTGCAGTGAGTGGGGGCAGGGAGAAAAGACTAATGGCTCACACCAGAAACTGCCTGGTCCATAAAGACAGGCCTGTTGTCTTGCTCATGGACCAGAGCCATGGCGGCCAAAAAGGGGGGTTGAAAAGGGTCAAGAATGAATAGAAGGGAAGATCATCCTAAGGGGGGCTTCCACCCACTCCCTACACCCCCGGAAATGAGATGAACTCTCTGATGACCAGGGATCTGACAACACACAGGGTTAAGGCCTTTTAACTGAGGGTAGGAATTGAAGAGCCTGGTACACCAATGACAGGTAGCTGTCAGCAATGGAAACCTGCAAAGTCCTATCTGACCAAACCTAGCAGGCGCTGGGCTCTTTAGGAGGGTGATGACTGCAAGGGTCTCTGAAGCTGGCACTCTTCACTGGAGGTTACCTGAGCATGGCAATGTTAGGAGAGCGCACTAGATGGTACAGCAGGACCAATGCTCTGAGGAATAGGTGGTGTGCCTGAGGGACAATAAAGATCCAGGTCCTCATCCAAGTGGGGAACAGCAACCTAGTAGTTCAGAGAGTAGCTCTGGAGAGGAGGAATACTGGAGGGGCTTTACATGTCCTAAGGTGTCAGTCTCTGCACCAGAGAAAAAAAGTATATAAAAGTGCAGCGCTGGAAAATATATGATGATTATCTGTAGTTCTTAGTATACATAGAGACAAGGGTTGTTAATGATTGAACAAATAATAAAATTGGCACACTGATTGAAAGTAAAGTCCAAAAAATGTCCACTTAGATGTATGTACATCAAAATAGAAAATAGTGAGTTTATAAATCGTTCATTGGGGCGTATATAAACACCAGAAAAAGTGTAGAGAAATATAACGTAGTGTTGATAGCAGATCCACCACTGTGTGGAAAAGTGGGGGGCTTACCAAAGTGATTGGACACAGACGGGTATACACCAGCTGTGCCAATAAGGCTTGTGTAAATAGAATCTCTAGAGATGCGGTGAGGAAAACCAGAGTATGGAAAGATAACACTGTAGTGTTGATAGCAGATCCACCACCATATGGAAAAATGGGGGGCTTACCAGAACAATTGGACACAGACAGGCGTACACCTACTGTGCCAATTGGGCTTGTATAGATGAGGATCTCTGGAAATGTGGTAAAGATGACCAGGATGCTTGTAGGGGTTGTATATGGCAGAAGTAAATCCGGTCAGATATCCACAGCATGTATAAAAAAAAGGATGCAAAAGCACATAGCATAATACTGTATAAAAGAAGCTTTACAGCCCATTTATTAAAATAAAACACTCACATTTGTGAAGGTAAAATACAGCGCTGAGAGTAGATAAAAAAACAAGGCAGTGTAGGTGGCATCAGCAAACGGTCCCAACGCGTTTCGTCCTACTGGACATCATCTGGGGTGCCCTACCACTCCACTCACTGCCCTTTATATATAATAAGTGACCCCTCTGTAAAATTATGGCTCCAATCCGTGTTCGTGTGAGGAAAACATTACTTCCGAGTGGAAGCAAGATGGCGCCAGCCACGTGCGTTGCACGCCTCTCTCTGGGGGATCTAAAGGAGCGCAAGTATGCGCGTTGCTATAGTAACAGGATATGCTGTGATTAACGTACGTACGTCTAAAACGTCTACACGGAGCCGGCGCATGAAGACGTAGTGACGTCATGACGTTGCGTATCGGACCTCGTTTTGGCTGCACTGTGGAACGCATCAAAACACGGAAGTGGTGACGTTCCACAATGACTGTGCGTTGCAGATCTCAATATAAGGCATGGAGCAAAAAAAGAGTAAATAAAAGAAACAAAAAAATCTTATATTAAGATCATGGCATATATAGACGTAACTCTTGGCACATTTATACTAATATGATCAGTATAAATATAAATTCTTAAAGGTAATGTACGGGTTATATATGGATGTGACGAAAAGCGGCAGAAATAAAATAAAAATAACACTGCCTTGTTTTTTTATCTACTCTCAGCGCTGTATTTTACCTTCACAAATGTGAGTGTTTTATTTTAATAAATGGGCTGTAAAGCTTCTTTTATACAGTATTATGCTATGTGCTTTTGCATCCTTTTTTTATACATGCTGTGGATATCTGACCGGATTTACTTCTGCCATATACAACCCCTACAAGCATCCTGGTCATCTTTACCACATTTCCAGAGATCCTCATCTATACAAGCCCAATTGGCACAGTAGGTGTACGCCTGTCTGTGTCCAATTGTTTTGGTAAGCCCCCCATTTTTCCACACAGTGGTGGATCTGCTATCAACACTACGTTATATTTCTCTACACTTTTTCTGGTGTTTATATACACCCCAATGAACGATTTATAAACTCACTATTTTCTATTTTGATGTACATACATCTAAGTGGACATTTTTTGGACTTTACTTTAAATCAGTGTGCCAATTTGATTATTTGTTCAATCATTAACAACCCTTGTCTCTATGTATACTAAGAACTACAGATAAATCATCATATATTTTCCAGCGCTGCACTTTTATATAACTTTTTACTTTGCTTTGCACAGGTTTAGATCACTTGTTTGTGTCAGACAGAGAAAATTCCCCTAGTGGACTTTTAAGGCACATAAAAAGGAATATTTAGGAGAGTATGTAGAGTAAAACGCCAGTTTATTCGTTACAAAAAAGTTTCTCAAGTAAATATCAAACAAGTGACATAAGTAAAAACAGGGAATGCAGTTCTATAGATATAAAACTAGTGATACCAATACGCTTGTACCCGACGCGTTTCGGAGTTGCTTTTTGCCTCCTTCAGGGGTGATTGTAAGCTTTAAACAGAGATTTCTGTGTAGGAAATGGCATATACAACATATATATAGTAAATATGCGTAAAAATCAAACCAAAGAGCGTAGAAATACATAAATCTACATTTCTTCGTTTACACTTACATTGGTATCTATAGTTATTGGTTATGCATTCCAAGAGGTTTAAAAGAAGACAAACATGTTGACACATACTGCCCATCAGACACGTCCCCTGAGCATGGTGTATAGAGCTTTGATGGAGTGTCTCCAAAGTATTTATATAGCCTCCATCGAGGTAGAGGTAAATAGGTAGACAAATATGGGGTAGTTTTACTTCCTTTCAATAGGAATAAAGGCCCATTAATCAAGGGCGTATAAGAGTTTGGATCTGAGATCACACTGAGGCCAAATGCGGATCCTGTAGATTATGAAAATATATAGATAAGTACATGTAGGTAAAACATATAAGTGGCTGGGATATTGGGTAGGAAGTCCTAAAATGTATCCTACCTGGTCAGCCTGCAGTATAAGGATCAGCAGCTGGTGATGGAACTAGATCCGGTGAAGCCCAAATCTGGAGGGTCGACATGCAGAGAAAGAGGGGATATATCAAAGCCCTAATTGTGTATTTCTAAAAGAGGGGGGGGGGGGGGAAGTGAGAGGAAAAAAGGGGGGAAAAAAAGAGAAAGAGAGAAGAAAGAAGGATGAGGGGAAAAAAAGGGGGGGAAAAAAGGGGGGGGAAAAAATGAACAAAAAGGGGGAAGGGGACAGAGAGAAAACGAAAGCAATGAAAAGGGGGGGGAGGGGGAAAGAGAAGGGGGGGGGAGAAAAGGGGGGGGGGAAAGCCTGGGGGGAAGGAAAAAGAGGGGGGGGAGGAAAAAGAGGGGGGGGAGGGGAGGGGGAAGGCGCGGGGAGAGGAAAGGGGGAAAAAGGGGGGGAGAAAGAAAAAGGGGGGAGGAAAGAGGGAAAGGAGAGGGGGGGGGAAAGGAAGGGGTGAGAAGGGGAAAAAAGAGGGAAGGAGGGAAAAAAAAACAAAAAAGAAAAAGAGGGAAGGAAAAACAGGAAAGGAAAACCAAGGAGAAAGCAGTAGGGAAGAGAAAGAAATGTATAGAGGTGCAGGTATCAGTTCAGATTGGTGGCTGGTGATATTCAGTAATAGAGTCTCAGTCAATAAGTATGTTAGGATTACTTACAATTTTGTAACAGCAGCTCACACCGACAGCGTCCTGCTCCAGGCAGATGACGCCTGGTGTGAGCCAAGGCTGAGTACATAAAGCCCTCCCCACCAATCAGCTGTTGATAGAAAAAAGACAACAGCTGATCGTGGGTGGTGGAGGAGGGACGGACGCGCTCTGACTGGCCCCCCGGGTGGAGCGAGCGCCGCCAGGCCTCCACAGCGCATGCGTGCGCAGACGTCGAGAGGCGTGGCCACGCCTACTACACCCGCCGGCACGTCTAGCTTCCCCAACGGACTGCGCATGTCCGCTGGGGTCGCAAGATGGAGGACAGTGTGAATAACACTGTACCTCACACAGCGCCGCCATGAGCTGAGATCGCTCAGGCGGCTTTGTGTGCCGGGCGGAAACACAGATCACAGTGTAGGGCTAATACAGGAAATGTTAAAGCACATAAATTGTGCCTCTTGTGGAAGAAGAAAAAAACTACATATGTATTCCAGGGGAAACGGTACCGATGGGCAGCATTATACAGGTTGGGACGGAGTCCCCATGGAGGGACACATAATATTCAACAGTAATTATATAAACGAACACGGGGGATGTGTACCCCGGAAGTACATCATATAGGTAGGGACCAGGGATATCACAAAATATTATATATATATATATATAGAGTCCAGATATCTATGTACAGTATATAAGATGTATGACAGCAATTTACTCAGTGACCTAGGGTATCATGGTATACAATAAGCAAAATAAATGACATATATATGGTGACAACAGTTTGGGGTGTCCAAAACATGACAGTTTAATGTGTCCTATAGTGCAATAAAGGTCTGATTACTGAAAAGATATCATAATGTACACTATACATGACAGTCCAAAACATGACATTCTGATGTGTCCTATAGTGCAATAAAGGTCTGATTACTAAAAAGATGTCATAATGTACAGTATACAGAATATATGGCAACAATTGATCAGTGCCCTAGGACATCATAGTATATAGTATGCAGAGTATATGGCAACAGTTTGGGGTCCCCAAAACATGACAGTCTGGTGTGTCCTATGATACAGTAAGGGTCTTGTTTCTGTAAAGAAGGTCAATAGGCATCGACCAAGCTAGGCTACTGCGTATGTTGTTGGGTTTGAAGCCCCTCCTTTACTGCATGATGTAGATAGTGGATAGAGGGGGATCCACCGGGCAGACAGACAAACAGAAAGCTGGAAAGACCAGTAGTGGTGTCCTCTATATAGAGGGTGGTTGTAAGCAAGATGTAGATAACTAGATCTGGGGTCCAAGTATGGGTATGTGATTGTCTGTAGGGTTATCTTCTCTACTGCTCTCTACCGCCCGATGAGAAACCCTCGAGAAAGGGCTTAAACCAAATGGTTTCATTTAAGCCTGGGGGTTGGGTGGCTCTTAAATTATATATCCACCGGGACTCTAGCTGTAAAAGGGTCTTGTTCCAGTCCCCTTCCCTCGATTCTGGATGTACCCGATCTAAGATAAGAAATTTGATTTTTGGGCATTTGCCATTATGTACTATTAAAGTATGTCTCTCCAATGGGAGATCGGGATCGCAGGTTTCCATGCTTACTAGATGCCTATATGCCCTCTTCCAGAATTCCGTTTTGGTTTTCCCTATATAAAAGCATGTACATTCACAAAGAAGTAAGTAGATTACCCCGTAGGTCTTGCAATTGGCAAAATGTTTGGGGTGGAAGGGCTGGCCATTCGGAAGAGTTGGATTTTTAGTTGTGAGCATGTATTTGCAATATCTGCATTTACCACACATAAATGTTCCCTTATATTTACAGTGTGTTTTATTAGTCCCTGCCTTGAATTCACTGGCTGTGATCTTGTCTCCCAGGGAGGTAGTTCTTTTGAACGTAAAGAGGGGTCTCTGTGGGACCAGTGGTCCTAGTGTTGGATCACATTGTAGCATGTGCCAAAATTTTGTCACAATGTTCCTAACCTGTCTGTGTTGATTGTTGAATTTGGTAATAATTCTAAGGGTATCGGTATCGTTCTTATCGGGTTTATTTACTTTTTTGGAGTATAGTAGCTCCTCTCTTGGTTGCATCAGGGCTTTTTTGAAGGAGCGTTTCAGTGACGCATGGGAATATCCCCTCAGTAGTAACCTGTCACGTAGCTTATTTGCCTCTAGTCTAAAGGTGTTATTGTCGGAGCAGTTCCTTTTTTACTCTCAGGTACTGGCTATATGGGATAGAGTTGAGGAGGGGTTTGGGATGAAAACTACTCGCATGCAGAATGGCATTACTTGCGGTAGATTTCCTGTATAATTTACTTATGATGTTGCCTTCCTCACCCCTGCATACCTCTACGTCAAGGAATGTAACGCATTGTTTATCAAACGACATAGTGAAGTTGAGGTTGAAGTCGTTGCGATTCATCCTCAGCAAACACTCCCTAAGGAGATCGATCGATCCGTCCCACATGATGAAGAGGTCGTCGATGTACCGGTACCAACACAAAATGTGGTCCGTGTACATCGACAAGCCTTCATCATTAAGGAACATGGCCTCCCACTCCCCCAGGTACAGGTTGGCATACGATGGGGCACAGCACGTCCCCATCGCAACCCCCTGCACCTGGAGGTAGTGGGAGCCGTTAAAGGTAAACACATTGTGACTAAGAATGTATTCCAATAGTGAAGTAATGAACTCACTATATGTAGGGTCCAAGTCTCTGGCTGTACGGAGAACATGTTTAATGGCTGCTACACCCTTCTCGTGGGGAATGGAACTGTAAAGGGATTCGACATCAATCGTAACAAATAAAGCATGTTCGGGGATTGTCAGTTTGTCAATAATTTGTAGGAAGTGCACTGTATCTTTAACGAAGGAGGGGAGGGCCTGGACCAATGGTTTTAGTACTTCGTCTATCAGCTTGCTTGCATTTTCACTGATTGCCCCTATACCGGAGATGATAGGTCTGCCGGGGGGATTTTTTATATCCTTATGGACTTTAGGTAATGAGTAGAAAACCGGTGTACGTGGAAAGTTGTTTCTAATAAATTGCCATAGGGTTTTAGTGATGGTAGAGTTGAAATATGCCGTGTCTATCAGTGTATAAAAGTCACGGTTATATTTATTGACCAGACTCGCCGGTATAGGGCGATACCACTCTCGGTTGTCCAGTAGTCTGTTACACATCCTAATGTAGTCTTCATTGTTGAACACCACAACGTTCCCTCCCTTATCTGCATTTTTAATTGTGATGCTGTCATTTTTTGACAATGATTTGAGTGCTGCCTTTTCATTTGTGGTAAGATTTTCAGAGGATTTGTTATAAATTCTTATTTTATCTAATTCTTTACCAACTAGTTTTAGGAATGCCGCAGCGTTCGGGTGAGTACTTGGCGCAGGGCAAAAATCAGACTTCTTTTTAAGTGTAGAGATGTTTCCCTTGAGGGGTTCATTGGATGTTTCGATAGATTCTAGTATTTGGGATATGTTAATTTCATCTATGAGATCAGTTGGATCATTCTCATCAAGAAGGGACACCAGTTGCTTTAATGCTTGGTGTTCCTGTGGCGTCAAGTTAATGGGTCTTTCCTGCTTGTGATATCATTTTTTCAAAATAAGCTTACGTATAAATAGTTGGAGATCCTTATAGATCTCAAACTTATCCAAATTTTGATTGGGACAGAAGTTCAGACCTTTTTTCAGGACATTGATTTCATCATGAGAAAGTTCATAGGATGAAAGATTGATAATGTTCAGGTAGTTTGGTTCAGGTTCTTGGTTAGTGTCAGGGACAGTTAGAGTGCTATTTGAGTGTAGGTATTGGGGTTGGATTCTGTGGGTTGTACACCCATCAGAATTTTTTCTAAAAAAGATGGATCATTGGAGATTGTGTCCAGTGTTGTGACTGTTGACGGGTTGGATTGGGGGTTCGTTTCCCTTATCGGGGTGTGTGTGTTATTCTGTGCATTTGGTGTTTTTAGGGTTGATTCTTGTGTGACTGTGGGCGGTTTAGTTTTTTTAGGAATGTCAAGGGTTAATTTCTTAGCTTGTTGCCCCTCATTGGGGTCACCACGAAATGTGCGTTTGGTACTGTGTCCCGTGTTGGGTTTCTGGAATATTTGGGTGTGGGCTTGAGGTGCGTTAGGGGTGGGTTGTGGGGGGTTAGTTTGGTGTCCCTGATACTGGTAATTTCTGTTTTGGTTTACCCTATTTTGAGTCCATCTGTAGGCCCTTCCATCCTTAAAGGCGTTCCTATCCCGGATGAGTTTCTGTCGTTTTTTGATGAGTACATCTTTGTTAAATGTTTCTAAGTGTGTTTTTAGTCTGTCTTCTTTATTAGTGAGGGGTCTCTGCGTTTTTAACTGCTGTAGCTTGTTGCAGAGAGTTACGATATCTAGATCTAAAATATTGGATCTCTTTCTATATTCTTCAATCAGGAGTTCCATTAAGCTTTGTGAGCATGCCCGTAGTGCCTGTTCCCACTTGCTTTTAAATTCCGAGTCCAGGCCCTCTAGTGTCGGGAAGATCTGGACTCGCAATCCTACAGGGTTAATATCTTCTTTAATGTAGTCCTGAAAGGATCTAACATGCCAGTAAAATAGTGATTTTTTTCTCCAGAGTTTTAGAAAGTCTGGAGAAAAGGGAAGATATCTCGGAGTCAACAGATTCCCTGTCTCCGAAGTCTTTTAAGTAGCCCTCCATTAGTGTTTCCCATCCATCACCTGTAAAATTGGTAATTTTTGCCTTATTGGTAGATCAAGGAAAAGAGGATAAGGGAGTATATAAAATATAGTATTTTTTCACTAGGCAGTAAAAAACAAAGAAAGAAAGTTATTATCAGCGATCCAGAGTATTCATATAGAGTTCTGGATAGCTGTACAGAGATAATTGTCGATCTAATGCGGGGAGCGGTATCTACTACCAGTTTAATTCAGAACAGGGGTTTGATCGGCTAATTATCTGCAGATTGTGCCACATCCTAAATTCAAAATTTGAGACAGAGAAAATTCCCCTAGTGGACTTTTAAGGCACATAAAAAGGAATATTTAGGAGAGTATGTAGAGTAAAACGCCAGTTTATTCGTTACAAAAAAGTTTCTCAAGTAAATATCAAACAAGTGACATAAGTAAAAACAGGGAATGCAGTTCTATAGATATAAAACTAGTGATACCAATACGCTTGTACCCGACGCGTTTCGGAGTTGCTTTTTGCCTCCTTCTTCAGGGGTGATTGTAAGCTTTAAACAGAGATTTCTGTGTAGGAAATGGCATATACAACATATATATAGTAAAAATCAAACCAAAGAGCGTAGAAATACATAAATCTACATTTCTTCGTTTACACTTACATTGGTATCTATAGTTATTGGTTATGCATTCCAAGAGGTTTAAAAGAAGACAAACATGTTGACACATACTGCCCATCAGACGCGTCCCCTGAGCATGGTGTATAGAGCTTTGATGGAGTGTCTCCAAAGTATTTATATAGCCTCCATCGAGGTAGAGGTAAATAGGTAGAGGCAGATAATCATCATATATTTTCCAGCGCTGCACTTTTATATAAATTTTTACTTTGCTTTGCACAGGTTTAGATCACTTGTTTGTGTCAGCTGCTTATGTTTCTTTTTTGACAGTGCGGTATTTTACACATATTTTCTCTGCACCAGAGAAAGCTCCTTCTCCAGACACTAGGGGGGGTTAGATCTGTTGCCTGGCCCCGTAGAGGATGGGAGATTCTGGAGATGATCCAGGCAATGGTCCCCCTGAGGGATCTAAGCTGCGATACCGAGCTGTGTCATCAGAAGACCTTCCTTCAGAAACCAGATTGATGAAAATTTGGTTTGGATTGCAAAGGAAGAAGAAATTCTGGTGAGCATGAAAACTGATTGCAGAAAGAAGAAAGCTGTGCATGATAAAGCATGGAGCAGTAGGTGATAGAGTCCGAAACTAGAGATGAACGTTTTGGAAGATGTCAAAAAGCAGTAGAATCTGATGAGAACATTCAAGAAGTTTCAGAACGAGGAGAGGTTCAGGAAAATGAAGGATGACACCAATCGTGGAAAAGTCTCAGCATCGGCAGTACAGGTGGAGAGTGAGGAGGGGGGTCCTGGATTCTGCCCCTGATATCCCTTCCACCTCAGGATCTGCTTCACCAGAGGAAATGGCGGCCTCTGCCTCCCTCCCCAGCAAGCTGGAGGAACATCACAGGAGGAAAATGGCGGAGGGCTGCTCAACTTTATTAATGAGATGGAGTGGAAGAACCTTTTGGGTTTTTGGCA
The DNA here is from genome assembly GCA_037952835.1 of Lithobates septentrionalis. Taxonomy (NCBI): domain Eukaryota; kingdom Metazoa; phylum Chordata; class Amphibia; order Anura; family Ranidae; genus Lithobates; species Lithobates septentrionalis. The sequence goes on along the minus strand of JBBDGP010005210.1, from coordinate 59,481 downwards.
GATTCGGCTGATGGCGAGGACTCTGTACCTGGTCCTGTGAAGGAAAAATGTACTGGGAAGCCATGCTTGTATTACATCTGTCAGTATGGAGAGCAGTAGGGCCACGAGTGAAAGAGAGAATGTGAAGGATAAAGCTGCTTCTAATGCTGGAAAGGGGAATGTACAGTATAGACCCCCGCATCTGTGGGGCATCCTCAAACGGAAGGTGGAGGTGCGCAAGGTCTTCAACATCCACCAGCTCCGTGATGTCATCATGGAGGAGGGGAAGAGGACTCCAGTGACAACCTGTGAAGCTCTGGTGACCTCCATGCCCAAGAGGGTTAAGGCAGTGCTGGAAAATAATGGTGGCCACACAAAATATTGACACTTTGAGCCCAATTTGGAGATCTTCACTTAGGGGTGTACTAACTTTTGTTGCCAGTGGTTTAGACATTAATGGCTGTGTGTTGAGTTATTTTGAGGGGACAGCAAATTTACACTGTTATACAAGCTGTACACTCACTACTTTACATTGTAGACAAGTGTCATTTCTTCAGTGTTGTCACATGAAAAGAGAGAAGAAAAGATTTACACAAATGTCACTGAGGGGTGTACTTACTTTTGTCAGATACTGTATATATGTGTGGTGGACGGGGTACTGAGGCTCCTACAACCAAAGTGCAGCTTTGAGGTCTGGAGCTTCTGATCCCGCTAATAAAACTTACGCTGGGGCTCTGGCTGGGGTGAGGGGGGGTCACATCAGGCGGGCAGCTCAGGGAGATCTGCTGCAGGTGCACCCGTCTTTCAGGTGGCGGAATGTGGTGCAGCTCAGGTGGGAGAGTTCCCCCTATGAAGTGGGAGGGTAGGGTGCTCCCCCTATCAGGTGTGAGGGTGGGGATGCTCCCCCTATCAGGTGTGAGGGTGGGGGTACTCCCTCTATCAGGTGGGAGGGTAGGGTGCTCCCCCTATCAGGTGTGAGGGTGGGGATGCTCCCCCTATCAGGTGGGAGGGTAGGGTGCTCCCCCTATCAGGTGGGAGGGCTCCCCCCTATCAGGTGGGAGGGTAGGGTGCTCCCCCTATCAGGTGGGAGGGTGGGGATGCTCCCCCTATCAGGTGTGAGGGTGGGGATGCTCCCCCTATCAGGTGGGAGGGTGGGGATGCTCCCCCTATCAGGTGGGAGGGCTCCCCCCTATCAGGTGTGAGGGTGGGGGTGCTCCCTCTATCAGGTGGTTGGTTGTGGACAAGATTTTTGCGATGGGTTTTAAGGCGGATGACATCTTTGATCAGTCCGGTCGGCTCCTATAAGTATGATCTTTCCTTTGTTCTCCCCGAGTCGCTCGATATGTTCTGGGAGAAGTATGAGTGAGTGTAGAGGGGTCTGCTGGAGCAGAAGGGTCTCGCCCCAAAGCTTGATGGCGGTTCCCACACCTTTGAAAGTGGTGACCATTAAATGCTCCAGCATAAAATCAGTAAGTGCTCGTCATGTGGCCTTATATTTGCTCAGCAGGTTTGATGCTGATATTTTCTTTTTGCAAGAGACCTGGTTGTCTAGTTTGGGTGATATGTGGAAGGTGCGGCCCCTTCTGGTCTCTTGTGGCCGAGCCTTACACGGGAGTTGCGGTACTTTTTTTCCGGCATGGTAACCTGTCAGCGGATTATTGAGGTAGAAATGAGAAGATGTCTCCATGGGTGGGGCGGGGGGGCAGGACCTGCACATGATTAATATCTCATCTATGGGCCCCAGACAGGAAATGCCTCTTCATGAAGATCAAGCCTTTTCTTTTTACAGCCCGGCAAGTTGTCTTCGGTGGTGATTTCAACGGAAAGGTCCCGGAGCCAGGCTGGACTGTGCCGGCTTGGCTGGACTGTGCCGGCTTGGCTGGACTGTGCCGGCTTGGCTGGACTGTGCCGGCTTGGCTGGACTGTGCCGGCTTGGCTGGACTGTGCCGGCTTGGCTGGACTGTGCCGGCTTGGCTGGACTGTGCCGGCTTGGCTGGACTGTGCCGGTGTCTTGCCGAGAAAGTTCCCACAGCGGACAAGGACCCCCCTGTACTGCGCAGGCGCAGTACGAACGACTAAGGAGCCGCCAAAGATAGCCGAAGCTAAAAAACCTTCAATCAGCTGTACACGGAGCCCTGGGTCCAGGTTGAAGCCCCACCATCCAAGCTGACCTAGAGGTAGAATAAAAGTGGTGAGTGAAGAGAGGGGCCCTGTTACAGGCGCCGTGTACAGCTGATTTACACCTATTCAGCTTCGGCTATTTCCACCGGTTCGTACTGCGTAGTACAGGGGGGTCCTTATCCACCGGGGGGAACTTTCTCGGCAGAACACCGGCTTGGCTGGAGAGGAAGGTCTGGTTGATGTGGACATTCATTGCTGCCCAGACACGCCATTCCGAGAATTGAGGACTTGTGGTCGTTCCTCATAACTAAGATCCTCCAGACTCTTTATTATCTTTGTTGCCCTTCTTTGTAGTCGCTCCATTTCCAGTACATCCTTCCTGAGGACTGGTGCCCAGAACTGGACAACATACTCCAGGTGCGGCCGGACCAGAGTCTTGTAGAGCGGGAGACACACAAATTCTACAAACACATGACGAAGTGGTACTAGAAATTTACTGAATGAAAATACAAAACAAATCTCATTCATTCCTATACAGGACACATTCCAGGGGCCCTTCACATCTCCTCTGATCTGCACTCATCAGTGGGAACAGCTCCCGGGGGCCACAGAATCCAATCTAATCTTCTGTGTACAGAGGAGACAGGAAATGTTTTTTCTGACAGGGTGGAGCGATCGGTGGATCTGAGATCAGTCGGGGGGGAGGGGGAGCGATCAGTGGATCTGAGATCAGTCGGGGGGGAGGGGGAGCGATCGGTAGATCTGAGGTCAGTCAGGGTGGGAGGGGGAGGGGAGCGATTGGTGGATCTGAGGTTAGTCAGGGGGAGGGGAGCGATCGGTGGATCTGAGCTCATTCAGGGTGGGAGGGGGAGGGGAGCGATCGGTGGATCTGAGGTCAGTCGGGGGGGAGGGGTAGCGATTGGTGGACCTGAGCTCAGTTGCGGGGGAGCGATTGGTGGACCTGAGCTCAGTTGCGGGGGAGCGATTGGTGGACCTGAGCTCAGTTGGGGGGAGGGGGAGCGATCGGTGGATCTGAGGTCAGTCGGGGGGGGGGGAGGGTAGCGATCGGTGGGTCTGAGCTCAGTAGGGGGGGGGGGTAGCGATTGGTGGACCTGAGCTCAGTTGGGGGGAGGGGGAGCGATTGGTGGATCTGAGCTCAGTCAAGGTGGGAGGGGGAGGGGAGCGATCGATGGATCTGAGCTCAGTCATTGGTTGCACACAGACAGCAGACACTGTGCAGAGGACGGTATTAGGAGGCTCTTCCCGTGTTTCTTGCGGCCGGTGTAATCAGTGCAGAGATGGCGGGTGCAATGGTGGAGTGCAGTATGAATCATTCGTTCCATGTCCAGCATACAATCGATGTGGTTCTGGGGGTGGGGCCCCCCAGTGGTGACGGGTCATTCCTCAGGCGGATTGCTCTTTCAGTTTACTCAGAAACATCTCATTCTTCCGACATTCCTGGAAATAAAAAAACACACATTTATAGGCGGAGCTCAGCGAGGTCTACAGGGCGGAGTTCTCCCACATTCACCCAGCTGAGTGAATGGGGAATCTTTTAGGTGAATAAAATATTTTCTGTTTTATGGAGGGAGAAACATTTCACACTCAGACGGAGCAACCGAACGTACAGAGAATCCTCAGCCGACCCCGCCCCCCAAGGACCAGGGACCCCGCCCCCCAAGGACCAGGGACCCCGCCCCCCAAGAACCAGGGACCCCGCCCCCCAAGAACCAGGGACCCCGCCCCCCAAGAACCAGGGACCCCGCCCCCTCTCACCTCTTTAAATTCTTTGACGGTCTTGAAATACAATCTCTGCTTCTCCAACAACTCCAGATATTCGTCATTCAGCTGATCGCGTCTCATCTTATTCTCCTGCTTCTTCTTCTCCATCTGAGACACAAAACCATCAGAGTCACCCCAATACCACCGATGGGGATCCTACACCCTCCAGAGTCACCCCAATACCACCGATGGGGATCCTACACCCTCCAGAGTCACCCCAATACCACCGATGGGGATCCTACACCCTCCAGAGTCACCCCAATACCACCGATGGAGATCCTACACCCTCCAGAGTCACCCCAATACCACCAATGGAGATCCTACACCCTCCAGAGTCACCCCAATACCACCAATGGAGCTCCTACACCCTCCAGAGTCACCCCAATACCACCAATGGAGCTCCTACACCCTCCAGAGTCACCCCAATACCACCAATGGAGATCCTACACCCTCCAGAGTCACCCCAATACCACCAATGGAGCTCCTACACCCTCCAGAGTCACCCCAATACCACCGATGGAGATCCTACACCCTTCAGAGTCACCCCAATACCACCGATGGAGATCCTACACCCTCCAGAGTCACCCCAATACCACCGATGGAGATCCTACACCCTCCAGAGTCACCCCAATACCACCGATGGAGATCCTACACCCTCCAGAGTCACCCCAATACCACCGATGGGGATCCTACACCCTCCAGAGTCACCCCAATACCACCGATGGGGATCCTACACCCTCCAGAGTCACCCCAATACCACCGATGGAGATCCTACACCCTCCAGAGTCACCCCAATACCACCGATGGAGATCCTACACCCTCCAGAGTCATCCCAATACCACCAATGGAGATCCTACACCCTCCAGAGTCACCCCAATACCACCGATGGGGCTCCTACACCCTCCAGAGTCACCCCAATACCACCGATGGGGCTCCTACACCCTCCAGAGTCACCCCAATACCACCGATGGAGATCCTACACCCTCCAGCGTCACCCCAATACCACCGATGGAGATCCTACACCCTCCAGCGTCACCCCAATACCACCGATGGAGATCCTACACCCTCCAGAGTCACCCCAATACCACCAATGGAGCTCCTACACCCTCCAGAGTCACCCCAATACCACCAATGGAGCTCCTACACCCTCCAGAGTCACCCCAATACCACCAATGGAGATCCTACACCCTCCAGAGTCACCCCAATACCACCAATGGAGCTCCTACACCCTCCAGAGTCACCCCAATACCACCAATGGAGATCCTACACCCTTCAGAGTCACCCCAATACCACCGATGGAGATCCTACACCCTCCAGAGTCACCCCAATACCACCGATGGGGATCCTACACCCTCCAGAGTCACCCCAATACCACCGATGGGGATCCTACACCCTCCAGAGTCACCCCAATACCACCAATGGAGATCCTACACCCTCCAGAGTCACCCCAATACCACCGATGGGGCTCCTACACCCTCCAGAGTCACCCCAATACCACCGATGGGGCTCCTACACCCTCCAGAGTCACCCCAATACCACCGATGGAGATCCTACACCCTCCAGCGTCACCCCAATACCACCGATGGAGATCCTACACCCTCCAGCGTCACCCCAATACCACCGATGGAGATCCTACACCCTCCAGCGTCACCCCAATACCACCGATGGGGATCCTACACCCTCCAGAGTCACCCCAATACCACCGATGGAGATCCTACACCCTCCAGCGTCACCCCAATACCACCGATGGAGATCCTACACCCTCCAGAGTCACCCCAATACCACCGATGGAGATCCTACACCCTCCAGAGTCACCCCAATACCACTGAAGGTTTTATCCCCCTCCAGGTTTGTGTTGGAATGATGTCTGCTCATAGGGTTCTGCTGTCCATAGTGTGTGTCTGAGGAGTCCCACCTTATTCCTGTTCTGCCGGATACCGTCCACAATCTGCTCCATCTGCCGGAGGAATTGTTCTCGAGTTCCTGAAGACGCCATCGCCCTGAGAAGAGAAGAAACCCGCCGTCTGTACATGAGGAGAGCAGATGACACCCTGTGGAGGGAGGAGCTCCGAGTGTACAGAGCAAATATTCCAATTATACAAACCGACATCCGCCCCTGACCACCATCTCCTCCCGCCCCCGACCACCATCTCCTCCCTGCCCCCGACCACCATCTCCTCCCGCCCCCGACTACCATCTCCCCCCAACCACCATCTCCTCCCGCCCCCAACTACCATCTCCCCCCAACCACCATCTCCTCCCGCCCCCAACTACCATCTCCCCCCAACGACCATCTTCTCCCGACCACATCTCCTCCCGCCCCCAACCACCATCTCCTCCCTGCCCCCAACCACCATCTCCTCCCTGCCCCCAACCACCATCTCCTCCCTGCCCCCAACCACCATCTCCTCCCTGCCCCCAACCACCATCTCCTCCCTGCCCCCAACCACCATCTCCTCCCTGCCCCCGACTACCATCTCCTCCCTGCCCCCGACTACCATCTCCCCCCAACGACCATCTTCTCCCGACCACCATCTCCTCCCGCCCCCAACCACCATCTCCTCCCTGCCCCCGACTACCATCTCCCCCCAACCACCATCTCCCCCCAACGACCATCTCCTCCCTGCCCCCAACGACCATCTCCTCCCTGCCCCCGACCACCATCTCCTCCCTGCCCCCGACCACCATCTCCTCCCGCCCCCGACCACCATCTCCTCCCTGCCCCCGACCACCATCTCCTCCCTGCCCCCGACCACCATCTCCTCCCTGCCCCCGACCACCATCTCCTCCCTGCCCCCGACCACCATCTCCTCCCTGCCCCCGACCACCATCTCCCCCCAACCACCATCTCCCCCCAACCACCATCTCCTCCCTGCCCCCGACTACCATCTCCCCCCAACCACCATCTCCTCCCTGCCCCCGACTACCATCTCCCCCCAACCACCATCTCCTCCCTGCCCCCGACTACCATCTCCCCCCAACCACCATCTCCCCCCAACCACCATCTCCTCCCGCCCCCAACTACCATCTCCCCCCAACGACCATCTTCTCCCGACCACCATCTCCTCCCCGCCCCCGACCACCATCTCCTCCCTGCCCCCAACCACCATCTCCTCCCTGCCCCCGACCACCATCTCCTCCCTGCCCCCGACCACCATCTCCTCCCGCCCCCAACCACCATCTCCTCCCGCCCCCAACCACCATCTCCTCCCTGCCCCCGACTACCATCTCCCCCCAACCACCATCTCCCCCCAACCACCATCTCCTCCCGCCCCCAACTACCATCTCCCCCCAACGACCATCTTCTCCCGACCACCATCTCCTCCCCGCCCCCGACCACCATCTCCTCCCGCCCCCAACTACCATCTCCCCCCAACGACCATCTCCCCCCAACGACCATCTCCCCCCAACCACCATCTCCCCCCAACCACCATCTCCTCCCGCCCCCAACTACCATCTCCCCCCAACGACCATCTTCTCCCGACCACCATCTCCTCCCGCCCCCAACCACCATCTCCTCCCTGCCCCCGACTACCATCTCCCCCCAACCACCATCTCCTCCCTGCCCCCGACTACCATCTCCCCCCAACCACCATCTCCTCCCTGCCCCCGACTACCATCTCCCCCCAACGACCATCTTCTCCCGACCACCATCTCCTCCCGCCCCCAACCACCATCTCCTCCCTGCCCCCGACCACCATCTCCTCCCTGCCCCCGACCACCATCTCCTCCCTGCCCCCGACCACCATCTCCTCCCTGCCCCCGACCACCATCTCCTCCCTGCCCCCGACCACCATCTCCTCCCTGCCCCCGACCACCATCTCCTCCCTGCCCCCGACCACCATCTCCTCCCTGCCCCCCGACCACCATCTCCTCCCTGCCCCCCGACCACCATCTCCTCCCTGCCCCCCGACCACCATCTCCTCCCTGCCCCCGACCACCATCTCCTCCCTGCCCCCGACCACCATCTCCTCCCTGCCCCCCCGACCACCATCTCCTCCCTGCCCCCGACCACCATCTCCTCCCGCCCCCGACCACCATCTCCTCCCGCCCCCGACCACCATCTCCTCCCGCCCCCGACCACCATCTCCTCCCTGCCCCCGACTACCATCTCCTCCCGCCCCCGACTACCATCTCCTCCCGACCACCATCTCCTCCCTGCCCCCGACCACCATCTCCTCCCTGCCCCCGACCACCATCTCCTCCCTGCCCCCGACCACCATCTCCTCCCAACCACCATCTCCTCCCTGCCCCCGACCACCATCTCCTCCCTGCCCCCGACCACCATCTCCTCCCGCCCCCGACCACCATCTCCTCCCTGCCCCCGACTACCATCTCCCCCCAACCACCATCTCCCCCCAACGACCATCTTCTCCCGACCACCATCTCCTCCCGCCCCCAACCACCATCTCCTCCCTGCCCCCGACTACCATCTCCCCCCAACCACCATCTCCCCCCAACGACCATCTCCTCCCTGCCCCCGACTACCATCTCCTCCCTGCCCCCGACTACCATCTCCCCCCAACGACCATCTTCTCCCGACCACCATCTCCTCCCGCCCCCAACCACCATCTCCTCCCTGCCCCCGACTACCATCTCCCCCCAACCACCATCTCCCCCCAACGACCATCTCCTCCCTGCCCCCAACGACCATCTCCTCCCTGCCCCCGACCACCATCTCCTCCCTGCCCCCGACCACCATCTCCTCCCGCCCCCGACCACCATCTCCTACCTGCCCCCGACCACCATCTCCTCCCTGCCCCCGACCACCATCTCCTCCCTGCCCCCGACCACCATCTCCTCCCTGCCCCCGACCACCATCTCCTCCCGCCCCCGACCACCATCTCCTCCCTGCCCCCGACCACCATCTCCTCCCTGCCCCCGACCACCATCTCCTCCCTGCCCCCGACCACCATCTCCTCCCTGCCCCCGACCACCATCTCCTCCCTGCCCCCGACCACCATCTCCTCCCTGCCCCCGACCACCATCTCCCCCCAACCACCATCTCCCCCCAACCACCATCTCCTCCCTGCCCCCGACTACCATCTCCCCCCAACCACCATCTCCTCCCTGCCCCCGACTACCATCTCCCCCCAACCACCATCTCCTCCCTGCCCCCGACTACCATCTCCCCCCAACCACCATCTCCCCCCAACCACCATCTCCTCCCGCCCCCAACTACCATCTCCCCCCAACGACCATCTTCTCCCGACCACCATCTCCTCCCCGCCCCCGACCACCATCTCCTCCCTGCCCCCAACCACCATCTCCTCCCTGCCCCCGACCACCATCTCCTCCCTGCCCCCGACCACCATCTCCTCCCGCCCCCAACCACCATCTCCTCCCGCCCCCAACCACCATCTCCTCCCTGCCCCCGACTACCATCTCCCCCCAACCACCATCTCCCCCCAACCACCATCTCCTCCCGCCCCCAACTACCATCTCCCCCCAACGACCATCTTCTCCCGACCACCATCTCCTCCCCGCCCCCGACCACCATCTCCTCCCGCCCCCAACTACCATCTCCCCCCAACGACCATCTCCCCCCAACGACCATCTCCCCCCAACCACCATCTCCCCCCAACCACCATCTCCTCCCGCCCCCAACTACCATCTCCCCCCAACGACCATCTTCTCCCGACCACCATCTCCTCCCGCCCCCAACCACCATCTCCTCCCTGCCCCCGACTACCATCTCCCCCCAACCACCATCTCCTCCCTGCCCCCGACTACCATCTCCCCCCAACCACCATCTCCTCCCTGCCCCCGACTACCATCTCCCCCCAACGACCATCTTCTCCCGACCACCATCTCCTCCCGCCCCCAACCACCATCTCCTCCCTGCCCCCGACCACCATCTCCTCCCTGCCCCCGACCACCATCTCCTCCCTGCCCCCGACCACCATCTCCTCCCTGCCCCCGACCACCATCTCCTCCCTGCCCCCGACCACCATCTCCTCCCTGCCCCCGACCACCATCTCCTCCCTGCCCCCCGACCACCATCTCCTCCCTGCCCCCCGACCACCATCTCCTCCCTGCCCCCCGACCACCATCTCCTCCCTGCCCCCGACCACCATCTCCTCCCTGCCCCCGACCACCATCTCCTCCCTGCCCCCGACCACCATCTCCTCCCTGCCCCCCCGACCACCATCTCCTCCCTGCCCCCGACCACCATCTCCTCCCGCCCCCGACCACCATCTCCTCCCGCCCCCGACCACCATCTCCTCCCGCCCCCGACTACCATCTCCTCCCGCCCCCGACTACCATCTCCTCCCGACCACCATCTCCTCCCTGCCCCCGACCACCATCTCCTCCCTGCCCCCGACCACCATCTCCTCCCTGCCCCCGACCACCATCTCCTCCCAACCACCATCTCCTCCCTGCCCCCGACCACCATCTCCTCCCTGCCCCCGACCACCATCTCCTCCCGCCCCCGACCACCATCTCCTCCCTGCCCCCGACTACCATCTCCCCCCAACCACCATCTCCCCCCAACGACCATCTTCTCCCGACCACCATCTCCTCCCCGCCCCCGACCACCATCTCCTCCCTGCCCCCGACCACCATCTCCTCCCGCCCCCGACCACCATCTCCTCCCTGCCCCCGACTACCATCTCCCCCCAACCACCATCTCCCCCCAACGACCATCTTCTCCCGACCACCATCTCCTCCCCGCCCCCGACCACCATCTCCTCCCTGCCCCCAACCACCATCTCCTCCCTGCCCCCGACCACCATCTCCTCCCTGCCCCCGACCACCATCTCCTCCCTGCCCCCGACCACCATCTCCTTCCTGCCCCCGACCACCATCTCCTCCCGCCCCCAACCACCATCTGCTCCCTGCCCCCGACTACCATCTCCCCCCAACCACCATCTCCCCCCAACCACCATCTCCTCCCGCCCCCAACTACCATCTCCCCCCAACGACCATCTTCTCCCGACCACCATCTCCTCCCTGCCCCCGACCACCATCTCCTCCCGCCCCCGACCACCATCTCCTCCCTGCCCCCGACTACCATCTCCTCCCTGCCCCCGACTACCATCTCCCCCCAACCACCATCTCCCCCCAACGACCATCTTCTCCCGACCATCATCTCCTCCCGCCCCCGACCACCATCTCCTCCCGCCCCCGACCACCATCTCCTACCTGCCCCCGACCACCATCTCCTCCCTGCCCCCGACCACCATCTCCTCCCTGCCCCCGACCACCATCTCCTCCCTGCCCCCGACCACCATCTCCTCCCTGCCCCCGACCACCATCTCCTCCCTGCCCCCGACCACCATCTCCTTCCTGCCCCCGACCACCATCTCCTCCCGCCCCCAACCACCATCTGCTCCCTGCCCCCGACTACCATCTCCCCCCAACCACCATCTCCCCCCAACCACCATCTCCTCCCGCCCCCAACTACCATCTCCCCCCAACGACCATCTTCTCCCGACCACCATCTCCTCCCTGCCCCCGACCACCATCTCCTCCCGCCCCCGACCACCATCTCCTCCCTGCCCCCGACCACCATCTCCCCCCAACCACCATCTCCCCCCAACGACCATCTTCTCCCGACCATCATCTCCTCCCGCCCCCGACCACCATCTCCTCCCGCCCCCGACCACCATCTCCTACCTGCCCCCGACCACCATCTCCTCCCTGCCCCCGACCACCATCTCCTCCCTGCCCCCGACCACCATCTCCTCCCTGCCCCCGACCACCATCTCCTCCCGCCCCCGACCACCATCTCCTCCCTGCCCCCGACCACCATCTCCTCCCTGCCCCCGACCACCATCTCCTCCCTGCCCCCGACCACCATCTCCTCCCTGCCCCCGACCACCATCTCCTCCCTGCCCCCGACCACCATCTCCTCCCTGCCCCCGACCACCATCTCCCCCCAACCACCATCTCCCCCCAACCACCATCTCCTCCCGCCCCCAACGACCATCTTCTCCCGACCACCATCTCCTCCCGCCCCCGACCACCATCTCCTCCCGCCCCCGACCACCATCTCCTCCCTGCCCCCGACCACCATCTCCTCCCTGCCCCCGACCACCATCTCCTCCCTGCCCCCGACCACCATCTCCTCCCTGCCCCCGACCACCATCTCCTCCCTGCCCCCGACCACCATCTCCTCCCTGCCCCCGACCACCATCTCCTCCCTGCCCCCGACCACCATCTCCTCCCTGCCCCCGACCACCATCTCCTCCCTGCCCCCGACCACCATCTCCTCCCTGCCCCCGACCACCATCTCCTCCCGCCCCCGACCACCATCTCCTCCCGCCCCCGACCACCATCTCCTCCCTGCCCCCGACCACCATCTCCTCCCTGCCCCCGACCACCATCTCCTCCCTGCCCCCGACCACCATCTCCTCCCTGCCCCCGACCACCATCTCCTCCCTGCCCCCGACCACCATCTCCTCCCGCCCCCAACCACCATCTCCTCCCGCCCCCAACCACCATCTGCTCCCTGCCCCCGACTACCATCTCCCCCCAACCACCATCTCCCCCCAACCACCATCTCCTCCCGCCCCCAACTACCATCTCCCCCCAACGACCATCTTCTCCCGACCACCATCTCCTCCCGCCCCCAACCACCATCTCCTCCCTGCCCCCGACCACCATCTCCTCCCTGCCCCCGACCACCATCTCCTCCCTGCCCCCGACCACCATCTCCTCTCTGCCCCCGACCACCATCTCCTCCCTGCCCCCGACCACCATCTCCTCCCTGCCCCCGACCACCATCTCCTCCCTGCCCCCGACCACCATCTCCTCCCTGCCCCCGACCACCATCTCCTCCCGCCCCCAACCACCATCTCCTCCCGCCCCCAACCACCATCTGCTCCCTGCCCCCGACTACCATCTCCCCCCAACCACCATCTCCCCCCAACCACCATCTCCTCCCGCCCCCAACTACCATCTCCCCCCAACGACCATCTTCTCCCGACCACCATCTCCTCCCGCCCCCGACCACCATCTCCTCCCTGCCCCCGACCACCATCTCCTCCCTGCCCCCGACCACCATCTCCTCCCTGCCCCCGACCACCATCTCCTCCCTGCCCCCGACCACCATCTCCTCCCTGCCCCCGACCACCATCTCCTCCCTGCCCCCGACCACCATCTCCTCCCTGCCCCCGACCACCATCTCCTCCCTGCCCCCGACCACCATCTCCTCCCTGCCCCCGACCACCATCTCCTCCCTGCCCCCGACCACCATCTCCTCCCTGCCCCCGACCACCATCTCCTCCCGCCCCCGACCACCATCTCCTCCCTGCCCCCGACCACCATCTCCTCCCTGCCCCCGACCACCATCTCCTCCCTGCCCCCGACCACCATCTCCTCCCTGCCCCCGACCACCATCTCCTCCCTGCCCCCGACCACCATCTCCTCCCTGCCCCCGACCACCATCTCCTCCCTGCCCCCGACCACCATCTCCTCCCTGCCCCCGACCACCATCTCCTCCCTGCCCCCGACCACCATCTCCTCCCTGCCCCCGACCACCATCTCCTCCCTGCCCCCGACCACCATCTCCTCCCTGCCCCCGACCACCATCTCCTCCCGCCCCCGACCACCATCTCCTCCCTGCCCCCGACTACCATCTCCTCCCTGCCCCCGACCACCATCTCCTCCCTGCCCCCGACCACCATCTCCTCCCGCCCCCGACTACCATCTCCTCCCGCCCCCGACTACCATCTCCTCCCTGCCCCCGACCACCATCTCCTCCCTGCCCCCGACCACCATCTCCTCCCTGCCCCCGACCACCATCTCCTCCCGCCCCCGACTACCATCTCCTCCCTGCCCCCGACTACCATCTCCTCCCTGCCCCCGACCACCATCTCCTCCCGCCCCCAACCACGGCGACCCGCGCCTCCTCCCGCCCCCAACCACCATCTCCTCCTGTCTGCGACTACGTCAACTTATTCCACCTCCTGTCCCCAACCCCGGTGACCCGCGCTTCCTCCTGACGCGACAACGGCGACCGGCGCCACCTTCTCCTGTCCCCGACCGCAGCGACTTATTCCACCTCCTGTCCCCGGCACTATAATCACAGGTTGTACTTACTGCTGGAAATTGTCATGAATAGAATTCAGCAAATTCACCTACAAAGAGAAAACAAACAAATCAGTAAATTCACAGAACACGTTCCATATGTCGCCGCCCCAGAGGCGGAGTCTATGAAGGGAGGGCACTTCCTGTCATGTGATCTGTCATCTCTCACCTCCTTCTCCAGATAAACCTTCTTATCATCCAGCGTATTGTAAAGCGTGAAGAATTGCTTCGTCTCCTTGTGTGTGGCTGAGACTGCAAGAAAGAAGAGGGAGGGGCCTGAGAGAGAGACTCCGCCTACTGGATGACATAAGTAATGACCCTACAAGACAGAGAAGAGGGAGGGGCCAATGTGAAAGAGGCTCCACCTACTGGATGACACGGGTAATGACACTAAAAAAGACAGAGGAGTAGAGGGAGGGGCCTGACAGAGAGGTTCCACCTACTGGACGACATAAGTAATGACCCTACAAGACAGAGAAGAGGGAGGGGCCAATGTGAAAGAGGCTCCACCTACTGGATGACACGGGTAATGACACCACATCACACAGAGTATCTATGTTGTGTAGGAATATTGGGTATGAGGGGGCGTGGCTCTCGGGGGGCGTGGCCAGGACTTACCTTGTGCATAGAGCTCTATGAACCTCTTCTGATATTGGGTCAGCTCCGCCCGGCTTGGAACCTCGTCTATTTTACGCTGCAAGATGGCGATTTCCCGATTCCTGCGAGCCTGAGAGGGAAGAGCGACACCCAATGAGGGAAGAGCGACACCCAATAATTTCTGATTGGACATCCAGAGATCGTTCCTTTTCCCTCGCTGGTATTGGCCGTCCCTCAGCACACACATGGCGGGTGATTGGATAAGGAAGGAAGAATCCCCTTTGGGGGTCGTCACTCACCAGGAGGAGGCGGATCTTCTGCAGTTTTTCTCGCTCCGCCTTCAGCTGCTGTTCAAACACCACACCCCTTTCCTGAAACCAGAACAGAAGAGGCGGAGTCACCCTTCAGTCTGAGAGACCCGCCCCAGAGACCTCCGACACCCCCCACATGGACATCCCCTCCCCCCCAAAAGGGACACACCCCCCCCCACAGGGCCACACCTCCGACATGGACATTCCCTCCCAAGGACACCCCCCCCAAAAAGGGACACATCCCCCACATGGACACCCCCTCCCCCCACAGGGACACACCCCCCACATGGACACCCCCTCCCCCCACAAGGACACCCCCCCAAAGGGACACCCCCCCACATGGACCCCCCTACCCCCGACATGGAACCCCCTCCCTCCACAACAAGCCGCCGCCCCTTACCTTCTCCTCGCTGCCCTCTGCGGATTCGGCCTTCAGACGATCGATGTTTTGCTGTAGACGGGACATCTCCTCCTACAGACACAACGAAGGGTTATCACCACATTCCCATGTCGGGGCAATAGGGGGCAGTAGGGGGCAGGTAGGTGATTCTCTTCCTTTTAAAGCAGAACTCCAACCAAACATTACAAGTAAATGAATTGATCCGATCCGAGAACTCCAGAGCTGTGCATGCCGGAGTTCAGCTTCAGAGGTGAGACTTCTACACAGATCCCAGAATTCAGAGACCCCTCCTCCGCCCTCTACCGATATTCCGGAGGACTTCCTATAATACACGGCATGACTCCGCCCCCCTGCTACCCTCCCATATGGGAGGACTCCGCCCCCCACCTTCCAAAATGGGAGGTCTCCACCCCCTGCCACCTTCATATGGGAGGACTTCCTATAATACACGGCATGACTCCGCCCCCCTGCTACCTTCCCATATGGGAGGTCTCCACCCCCCCCCCACCTTCCCATATGGGAGGACTTCCCATAATACACGGCATGACTCCGCCCCCTGCTACTTTCCCATATGGGAGGACTTCTTATAATACACGGCATGACTCCGCCCCCTGCTACCTTCCCATATGGGAGGACTTCTTATAATACACGGCATGACTCCGCCCCCTGCTACCTTCCCATATGGGAGGACTTCTTATAATACACGGCATGACTCCGCCCCCTGCTACCTTCCCATATGGGAGGACTCCGCCCCCCACCTTCCCATATGGGAGGTCTCCAGCCCCCCACCTTCCCATATGGGAGGACTTCCTATAATACACGGCATGACTCCGCCCCCTGCTACCTTCCCATATGGGAGGACTTCTTATAATACACGGCATGACTCCGCCCCCCTGCTACCTTCCCATATGGGAGGTCTCCGCCCCCCACCTTCCCATATGGGAGGTCTCCAGCCCCCCACCTTCCCATATGGGAGGTCTCCGCCCCCCACCTTCCCATATGGGAGGTCTCCAGCCCCCCACCTTCCCATATGGGAGGTCTCCACCCCCCCCACCTTCCCATATGGGAGGTCTCCACCCCCCCCACCTTCCCATATGGGAGGACTTCCTATAATACACGGCATGACTTCGCCCCCCTGCTACCTTCCCATATGGGAGGTCTCCGCCCCCCACCTTCCCATGTGGGAGGACTTCCTATAATACACGGCATGTCGGAGTGCAGCCAGGAGCTTCTTCTACCACCTCTATATAGGAGGACTCCGCCCCTCCCCCCACCTCTATACAGGAGGGCTCCGCCCCTCCCCCCACCTCTATACAGGAGGGCTCCGCCCCTCCCCCCACCTCTATACAGGAGGGCTCCGCCCCTCCCCCCACCTCTATACAGGAGGGCTCCGCCCCTCCCCTATACAGGAGGACTCCGCCCCTCCCCCCACCTCTATATAGGAGGACTCCGCCCCTCCCCCACCTCTATACAGGAGGACTACGCCCCTCCCCCACCTCTATATAGGAGGGCTCCGCCCCTCCCCCCACCTCTATACAGGAGGGCTCCGCTTCCCCCGCCACCTTCCCATATTGGAGGACTCCGCCCCCCCCGCCACATTTATATGAGAGGGCTCCACCCCCCCCGCCACATTCCCATATGGGAGGACTCCGTCCGTCCCCCGAGGGGGAGTCTATAAAGGGAGGGCACTTCCTGTCATGTGACCCGTCATAGGAAGGTGGTGGTAAATCACGACAACCTTTTTGGACACACAATGGATTGGAGGAGAACTAGAAGAAGAACACAAAATATTCTAAAAGTGTTTTTTCTTTTTCTGTTCTTTTGAATTTAGTTTTTTTCACTGGATTTAAAGAGGACAACATTGGATCGTCACTCATCATTTCTATGCAATTGGTAGAACATCCGTACAGCACAACTACCCAATATATAGATTCAATGATGGAGATTGGATGGTCTGGGGACGGGGGCGGGGATGTAGACGGGGAAGGGGGCGGAGACGTGGGCGGAGACTCCTCTCTGGATGATGTATAGAAGATCCGGAAACACACAGAACTCACCCGGCAATGAGCCCGGAACTGCTGCTCCTGAGACTTCAGACTCTCATTCATGGCCACCAGAGAACGCAACTTCTGCAGGACACTGTGCAGGGAGAGGAGGACCAATAATACCGATTATTACATTATACAATTGGGGGACCCCCACTCTGTACCGTAATACTTTGGGATGGGATAGGATGAGATGGGGGGGTGGGATAGGATGAGATGGGGGGATGGTATAGGATGGGATGAGATGAGATTGGGGGGATGGGATAGGATGAGATGAGGGGGGGATGGGATAGGCTGAGATAGGATAGGATGAGATGGGGGGGATGGGATAGGCTGAGATAGGATAGGATGAGATGGGGGGATGGGATAGGATGAGATGGGGGGATGAGATAGGATGAGATGGGGGGATGGGATAGGCTGAGATGGGGGGATGAGATAGGATGAGATGGGGGGATGGAATAGGATGAGAAGGGGGGGGGGGGTGGGATGGGGGGGTCTCTCACCCCGGGTCGGCGTTGGACTCCACGCTCTCCAGACTGGAAAGTTCTTCATTCAGTTTCTCTGAGAGTTCTGTGATCTGAACACAGGAAGAGAATATTCAGCATCAGAAGGAAACTCCCCGCCCACAAATCCCGCCCCCGCCAGCAAACCCCGCCTTCTACTTACCTCCGCCAGCTTCTTCTTGGCTTCATCGCACTCAGCGCGGATTTGGGAGGATTTCTCCCTCAGCTGGGAGGAGGGAAGACAGAATGTCAGAGCTACATCACCACACCTCCGGCCTATAACTCCGCCCCTCATATTGTACACCGCCGGCCTTTAACTCCGCCCCTCAGTGTACACCTCCGGCCTATAACTCCGCCCCTCAGTGTACACCGCCGGCCTATAACTCCGCCCCTCAGTGTACACCGCCGGCCTATAACTCCGCCCCTCAGTGTACATCGCCGGCCTATAACTCCGCCCCTCAGTGTACACCGCCGGCCTATAACTCCGCCCCTCAGTGTACACCGCCGGCCTATAACTCCGCCCCTCAGTGTACACCGCCGGCCTATAACTCCCATACCAACCAACAAAATGGCCACCGCCACAGCGGTGCCAACTTTTTCCTCCTTAGCTGCTGTTCTGTCAAAACAGCAAAGTCTCCGTATATCGGAGTGTATATACTTCCCGTGTCATCAATACCTCCAATTACCGACACTTTACAGGAACCAGAAGTCACGTGATTGGAGATCTCCATGAATTGTGTGACAGAACAGTGGCCAATAAACTCCGCCCCTCATAGTGTACACTGCCAGCCTATAAACTCCGCCCCTCATCGTGTACACTGCCAGCCTATAAACTCCGCCCCTCATCGTGTACACTGCCAGCCTATAAACTCCGCCCCTCATCGTGTACACTGCCAGCCTATAAACTCCGCCCCTCATAGGTGTACACTGCCAGCCTAAAAAACTCCGCCCCTCATCGTGTACACTGCCAGCCTATAAACTCCGCCCCTCATCGTGTACACTGCCAGCCTATAAACTCCGCCCCTCATCGTGTACACTGCCAGCCTATAAACTCCGCCCCTCATCGTGTACACTGCCAGCCTATAAACTCCGCCCCTCATCGTGTACACTGCCAGCCTATAAACTCCGCCCCTCATCGTGTACAGTCCTCAGATATCATTAGAAAAGCCCAAAGACAATACCGGAATATTCCCAACCAATCCACCTCCAGCTACCGGTCCCCCGCGCTTCATCCCCGGTCCCCCCCCCCGCGCTTCATCCCCGGTCCCCCCCCCGCGCTTCATCCCCGGTCCCCCCCCCCGCGCTTCATCCCCGGTCCCCCCCCCCGCGCTTCATCCCCGGTCCCCCCCCCCGCGCTTCATCCCCGGTCCCCCCCCCCGCGCTTCATCCCCGGTCCCCCCCCCCGCGCTTCATCCCCGGTCCCCCCCCCGCGCTTCATCCCCGGTCCCCCCCCCCCGCGCTTCATCCCCGGTCCCCCCCCCCCCGCGCTTCATCCCCGGTTGCCCCCCCCCCGCGCTTCATCCCCGGTCTCCGTTCCACCACGCTTCATACCCTCCACACCCATCCCCCTCGTCCGTCCCTCCACACCCATCCCCCTCGTCCGTCCCTCCACACCCATCCCCCTCGTCCGTCCCTCCACACCCATCCCCCTCGTCCGTCTCTGATTTTCTACTTGTACCGACTGTTACCAAGGCTGCTGACCCTCCACACCCATCAAGAGTTCATCATACAGAAATACTTCTCCACATTTGTCTGATATCCCACCAATGCTTTATGGTTCCTCATGACTCAGAGAGACTCCATTGTATTTAGCTCCTCTCCCTATTCCACCCATCCTCCAGCTCCCGCCCCTAGCTCCGCCTCCACTCACCTCCTCCCGAGTTTTGCTCCTCTGGGTGATTTGCTTGTTCAGAGCGGCCACCTTCCTACGATGTTGCTGAGCGGCTCCGAGACTCTCCGGTCTCTCCTCAGCGCTGAGCTCTGATTGCTGGAATAGAGGAGATGGAAGGTGATCATGGAGGGTGGAGCCTGACCAATATTGACCAATCAGTGCAGAGAATGGTGTCATCATTGGATGATGATCATAATTTGTGAAGTCTTCACCTTCTCCGCGTATTCCGTCACCATCTGTTTTATCTCATCCGACTGCAATCCCACAATCTGCCCCACCGTGCTCGCCGTCAGCCGTCCCTGGAAGGACATGGAAGGTTCAAACCAGAAGAAGACTTCCCGTTATCCCAGAGAGACGAGAGATACAGAGACTTACCTGATCCAAGTCCATGGCCGCCATTCCCGTCATCAGAGCCTTAATACGCAGCTAGAGAAAACCAAACACGTTAATGCAGAAGGTCCCACAACCCACCCACTGCCCTCTATATACCGTATCCTGTCCACCCACTGCCCTCTATATACCATATCCTGTCCACCCACTGCCCTCTATATACCATATCCTGTCCACCAACTGCCGTCTATATACCATATCCTGTCCACCAACTGCCGTCTATATACCGTATCCTGTCCACCCACTGCCCTCTATATACCATATCCTGTCCACCCACTGCCCTCTATATACCATATCCTGTCCACCCACTGCCGTCTATATACCGTATCCTGTCCACCCACTGCCGTCTATATACCATATCCTGTCCACCCACTGCCGTCTATATACCGTATCCTGTCCACCCACTGCCGTCTATATACCATATCCTGTCCACCCACTGCCGTCTATATACCGTATCCTGTCCACCCACTGCCGTCTATATACCATATCCTGTCCACCCACTGCCCTCTATATACCATATCCTGTCCACCCACTGCCCTCTATATACCATATCCTGTCCACCCACTGCCGTCTATATACCGTATCCTGTCCACCCACTGCCGTCTATATACCGTATCCTGTCCACCCACTGCCGTCTATATACCGTATCCTGTCCACCCACTGCCGTCTATATACCATATCCTGTCCACCCACTGCCCTCTATATACCATATCCTGTCCACCCACTGCCCTCTATATACCATATCCTGTCCACCCACTGCCGTCTATATACCGTATCCTGTCCACCCACTGCCGTCTATATACCATATCCTGTCCACCCACTGCCCTCTATATACCATATCCTGTCCACCAACTGCCGTCTATATACCATATCCTGTCCACCCACTGCCCTCTATATACCGTATCCTGTCCACCCACTGCCCTCTATATACCATATCCTGTCCACCCACTGCCCTCTATATACCGTATCCTGTCCACCCACTGCCGTCTATATACCGTATCCTGTCCACCCACTGCCCTCTATATACCGTATCCTGTCCACCCACTGCCCTCTATATACCGTATCCTGTCCACCCACTGCCCTCTATATACCGTATCCTGTCCACCCACTGCCCTCTATATACCGTATCCTGTCCACCCACTGCCCTCTATATACCGTATCCTGTCCACCCACTGCCCTCTATATACCGTATCCTGTCCACCCACTGCCCTCTATATACCGTATCCTGTCCACCCACTGCCCTCTATATACCGTATCCTGTCCACCCACTGCCCTCTATATACCGTATCCTGTCCACCCACTGCCCTCTATATACCGTATCCTGTCCACCCACTGCCCTCTATATACCGTATCCTGTCCACCCACTGCCCTCTATATACCATATCCTGTCCACCCACTGCCCTCTATATACCGTATCCTGTCCCTGGAAATCCTCTACAACATACAGTCACCCATCTACCGGGCCATTGTAGCCTGTATGTGGTACTGATCCCCGGCTCACCCCAGTGCCCAGCACCCCACCACGGCCTCTCACCCACCTTGCCTTGGTTTTCAATACTGGGGAAGTGACCCGGAAACAGCAAACCCACGTTCTCTCTCATCCACAGACACAGAAACTCAGAAAGAGAAAAACTACAGAACTGGGGGCCACCTGCAGCCAAGAGACGCCTGGAGGAGCCGACACCTGCAGCCAAGAGACGCCTGGAGGAGCCGACACCTGCAGCCAAGAGACGCCTGGAGGAGCCGACACCTGCAGCCAAGAGACGCCTGGAGGAGCCGACACCTGCAGCCAAGAGACGCCTGGAGGAGCCGACACCTGCAGCCAAGAGACGCCTGGAGGAGCCGACACCTGCAGCCAAGAGACGCCTGGAGGAGCCGACACCTGCAGCCAAGAGATCCCTGGAGGAGCCGACACCTGCAGCCAAGAGACGCCTGGAGGAGCCGACACCTGCAGCCAAGAGACGCCTGGAGGAGCCGACACCTGCAGCCAAGAGACGCCTGGAGGAGCCGACACCTGCAGCCAAGAGATCCCTGGAGGAGCTGACACCTGCAGCCAAGAGACGCCTGGAGGAGCCGACACCTGCAGCCAAGAGACGCCTGGAGGAGCCGACACCTGCAGCCAAGAGACGCCTGGAGGAGCCGACACCTGCAGCCAAGAGATCCCTGGAGGAGCTGACACCTGCAGCCAAGAGACGCCTGGGAGGAGCCGACACCTGCAGCCAAGAGACGCCTGGAGGAGCCGACACCTGCAGCCAAGAGATCCCTGGAGGAGCCGACACCTGCAGCCAAGAGACGCCTGGAGGAGCCGACACCTGCAGCTAAGAGACGTGAGAACGTGGCAGATTGGGAGAGTGGAGACATATTTAACCCCACTATTCAAAACAGAAGTAGGTCCCTCTCTAGGAACTCCAGACAGCAGCAACACGCCCAGAAAAGTAGGACAGGCTCCTCTTCTGATAGTGACTTAGATAAAGACAATTCTCAGAAAACTGTCACTTTTTTAGAAGAGCTAGAGGGCAAAGTCTCCATAGAGGATCCGAAACAGATAATAGGCAAAAGACCTTTAAAGGAAGGCAAAGGAAACATAGAAGGAAGAGGAAAAGACAAGGACTCGACTCAGAATCGAAGGAGTGGGAGACTAAGGAGTCAGAGGAGACGCTGAATAAGTACAGCAGTGCCTCCTCCGCGGATCTCAGTGATTTCAACTTAATGACGACCATATCAAACTTTTAAAGAAAGGACTTTCTTTCGCTCCCATGAATGAGTTTGAAGTCTTCAAAGATATTAGCCTCTTCCTAAGGAGAGTTCTTTTTAAATGATGGCATACTAGAAGCCTAGATGGTCAGCAAACCTAGATAAAGATGAAAGGGAATCTATTGAAAATCTCTGCTGGACGAGAAGGTCGGTAGTGACTCTGAAGCGGATTTAAAATGATCCACTTAGAAGAACATCTAACCTTAAAACTAGAACAAAAAAGCCTACTCTATCTAAACACGAATGGCTCCAAGTGTTTTTGGACCAGGTTACACAGGACTTTGGGGGGGTGAATTGGAATTGGACCTAATAACTTATCCAATGCTGAGAGAAAGGCCCTACGTGAATTGGAAGACGCACCAAACCTAGTGATTAATAAGAGTGATAAAGGCGGCAATGTGGTTTTACCAAGTGAAAAGCTTTATGAGGAAGAAACACTAAGGTTACTTGGTGACAATTCCACTTATAAAAAACTCACTTTGACTCCTTTTCACACCTTAATTAACACCTTAAATAATAAACTTAAGCTAGGTATAGAGACTGGTCTCCTTACCAAAAAGGAGTACCTTTTCCTTAGAGCGGAGGATGTTACCATTCCAACTTTTTACATAATACCCGAATTGCATAAATCTCTAACTCGCCCCCCTGGTAGGCCGATTGTCTCGGCCATTAAAAAGGTACTTTAGAAAAAGTTGGCAAATATGTAGATTCAATGATAAAAGATCTTGTGAACACGTTGCCGTCCTTTGTCCGAGATAGTAGAGATGTACTTGCAAAATTATTGCAATTTTCACTTCCTGCAGGTGCTTCGCTTGTGGGGATCGATGTGGAGAGTTTATTACACATCGATCCTCCACCAGTGGGGTATTGCGGCCACTATGTCGTTTTTGGACCACCATTATCCCCTGCTGGGGGCCCAAAATGAATTTATTGTGGAGTTACTTGAATTCATGTTGAACAATAACTTTTTCCAATTTTTGGGCAAATACTATCAACAGGTGAGAGGCACCATCATGGGGGCCCCCTGGGCTCCATCTTACGCGTGCCTCCACCTGGGCCTCTGGGGAGGAGGAGGTCGTCTACAAGTCCTCAATGTACCTCAGCCACTGCCTTTTGTGGCTGAGGTACATCGATGACGTTCTCATGATATGGGCTGGTTCAGCAGAACAACTTGTGGACTTTATGTCTCAATTGAATATTAATGAAAGGAACATACGGCTGACCTACTCCTACAATGCTGAGACTCTTCCGTCTGGATGCAGAATTACCACCAGTACCTTCCGCAAAGAGACAGCCGCCAATACTCTTCTCCTGGCACAGAGCCACCTAATCCTAAGCCACTCATTAATGGGATACCCACGGGACAGTTCCTGGGAATAAGGCGGAATTGTTCTGAGGATGAACAATTCCAAAAAGAGACACGTGATATGTATCAGAGGTTTAGACAAAGAGGATACTCTCATCATTCCCTTAAAAAAGCTAAAAATAAGGCAATGATGAGGAAATGTGAAGAGCTCCTTACAACATCTAAAACCCTGCAGTTGAAGAACACGGAGCAGAACTTCCCTAGGATCATCACTAGATTTGGCTCTCAGTGGACCACGGTCCAGGAGATCCTTGAGAGGCATTGGCACATCTTAAAGTCAGCCCCGCTAATTATTGGTGAGCCCAAGACCCCCTGTTAACGGTCAGAAGAGCACGTAACCTGGGGGGGGACTTCCTGGTCCACTCTGAGTATACGCGGACAACCAGTGAGAATCGGCTCACTAGGTCTAAGCCTCCCCCAGGTATGCAGGCTTGTGGACACTGTAACATCTGCAAGTATATACACCAAACCGATGTGTTCACCAATCCATGCGGAGGAAAAAAATATAAAATCAAACAGTTTAACTTGTGTGGTTGAACAGTTAATATTTACAGTATATGCTCACTTGCCCGTGCAATAAAATCTATATAGGCAAGAGTAAAGGACCACTCCGCATTAGGATTGGCGAACACATCGGGGGTATTAAGAAGAAAGATAATGATCGTCCGATCCCCTTGCACTTTGCCAGATTTCACAATGGTGACCCAAAAGGTCTGACCCTTAAGGGAATCTATGTGCTAAACCTACCCCCCAGACGTGGAGACTTTGATACGATTCTTCTCCAAAAAGAGAAAATATGGACATGCTATCTGGACTCTATGGTACCCAAAGGGTTAAATACCAAAAGTAGCCGACAGCCTTTCCTAGAAAAGTAACTATTTTTGTAATATATTCTCTATAATTTTTTTTTTTTTTCTACCCCTGATACTTGGTGTTTGAATCTCCTGTTTCCACTTAATCTATCCCCCTTACTTTATTTAATCTATATTTGTTGCTGGTATTTTCTATTTTATAAGGATCGGATTCGCTTCTTCTTCTTTGAAAGATATTGTTACATTCAATGATGGGGTCCCTTTCTCCTCCACCTTCTGCCATCTTAAATACTTTTCTATGACTCTATAATGCACTCCTTATGTATTTTTTGAAACAAAAAAGATAGAAGTCTTGCGAGCCACAATAATCCTATGCTCAATATACAAGCAATAAAAAGTTGTTATATATAGAAAATGTATCAAAGATAAATATCTAGCAGCAGACGCAGTTCACATACTCATAACCGTGCAAAGAATATACATAAAAAGATTTGCGTTGCGCTTGATTATATATCATACGGGGTAATGTCCAAAATCACTTGTGAAATTAAAAATTATTTACATCACTACTCACATGCAATGTGCATACAGTATATATATATACACATGTGAACAGTTAGAATGTAAAGTGCACACATGCACCTTTAATGGTGCCAAAATATATACTTGTGCATATAATGAATACCAAATGCAGTGACAAAACTAAAACATGCAAAGCTCTTATAACGTGCAACATGCAGATATCTATTAGAATATTAAACATAAACGCACAATGCGTTTTTAGAAATGCAATCAATAATTCTCAATTGGTGAAATTCTCATAATAGTGTCCAAAATTAAAAGTGCTTCCATATCAGGGGGATATGCCCCTGATGAAGACACGTGACTCCCTGTGTCGAACACGCGTAGGGGAGGGGCCAGGACGGAGTGAGCAGCGAACAGCTGAGCCGGGAGAAGCGCATACCCCGCGGCAGACCATTCGATATATCTTTTACGGCTTTCAAATGTTTGGTGCACAATAGCACCAAGGGAATGTGAGTACCCCTTTGTGGGAAAGTTGTCTTTTGAATAAATACCTTTTAAATTGGATTACACTATATAGTCTCTCTTCATTTTCATGATTGATGTCTATGGAGCCAAACTGACCCAGAGTGGAGATCGATCTAGCTTACCGCACATAGCCCAGGGGGTGGCTACATAGCGTGTTTTGACACAAGTTAAACACTGTGTCACACGCTCTAAGGTGAGCGCAATCACTGTGGGGGGGCACTGGGGCACATCACGGTTATCTATGACACTGGAATTCAGCACATTGGAGGATTTGGACGTTTATTGATTTTTATGGATATGGAAGCACTTTTAATTTTGGACACTATTATGAGAATTTCACCAATTGAGAATTATTGATTGCATTTCTAAAAACGCATTGTGCGTTTATGTTTAATATTCTAATAGATATCTGCATGTTGCACGTTATAAGAGCTTTGCATGTTTTAGTTTTGTCACTGCATTTGGTATTCTTTATATGCACAAGTATATATTTTGGCACCATTAAAGGTGCATGTGTGCACTTTACATTCTAACTGTTCACATGTATATATATATATATATATACTGTATGCACATTGCATGTGAGTAGTGATGTAAATAATTTTTAATTTCACAAGTGATTTTGGACATTACCCCGTATGATATATAATCAAGCGCAACGCAAAACTTTTTATGTATACTTATGTATTTTTTGCTGAATGTTCGTATTGAGAGGTGATCCGGATGACATCTAGTGGTAGGAGATAGTAATTACATCATCTTTTTTTGCCTATTTAAATCCACTCCACGGACTCCTCCTTGAAGCATTGGAGTGTGTATGAGTGTCGGCACGTAATGAACAGCTGAGGACCGGCTTGTTCTCCGGATGTTTGCAGAATCATATGTGAGGTAATGAACATACAGCGAGGGATCGCCTTATCCGCCAAGTACACAGCTATTTGTTAAACATGGAGTGGCGTCCTTAACCACAAGTCTCCAGGGGTAGAGTAACGCTATAGGAGGAGGATGGTGGATACCCATTTTATAAGTGCATGTATATGGATGAGCTCTTTCAGCCCTTAGCACTCCCCCTGGTGATACCTGTATGAAAATCCACCTGAATGCCACTTCCCCGCTGCCCCGCTCTACCTCACCTGAATGCCACTTCCCCGCTGCCCCGCTCTACCTCACCTGAATGCCACTTCCCCGCTGCCCCGCTCTACCTCACCTGAATGCCACTTCCCCGCTGCCCCGCTCTACCTCACCTGAATGCCACTTCCCCGCTGCCCCGCTCTACCTCACCTGAATGCCACTTCCCCGCTGCCCCGCTCTACCTCACCTGAATGCCACTTCCCCGCTGCCCCGTTCTACCTCACCTGAATGCCGCTGCCCCGCTCTACCTCACCTGAATGCCACTTCCCCGCTGCCCCGCTCTACCTCACCTGAATGCCGCTGCCCCGCTCTACCTCACCTGAATGCCACTTCCCCGCTGCCCCGCTCTACCTCACCTGAATGCCGCTGCCCCGCTGCCCCGCTCTACCTCACCTGAATGCCACCTCCCCGCTGCCCCGCTCTACCTCACCTGAAAATCTCAAGTCAAGCTGCTCGTTGCATCTTTTGTAATCCTGTCTATTAATGAAGCTCTGTCTCTCTATATTTCACAGACCCTGTTGAACTGATACACTCATGCCGCGTACACACGATCGGACTTTACGGCATACTTGGTCCTGTGGACCGGAGTCCGTCGGACAATTCGATCGCGTGTGGGCTCCAGCGGACTTTTTTCCCCCAAAAGTTTGACGGACCTAGAAATAAAACAGTTTCAAATCGTTTTGACGGACTCGAGTCCGGGGTGAAAAGTCCGCTCGCCTGTATGCGAGTCCGACAGACAAAAACCAACGCTAGGGCAGCTATTGGCTACTGGCTATTATTTTCCTTCTTTTAGTCCGGTGTACATCATCACGTACCAATCCGTCGGACTTTGGTTGATCGTGTGTAGGCAAGTCTGTTCATTCGGAAAGTCCGTCGAAAAGTCTGTATGTATGTGGGATGTATGCGGATGCGGGATGGGTGCGGGATGGGTGCGGGATGGATGCGGGATGGATGCGGGATGGGTGCGGGATGGGTGCGGGATGGGTGCGGGATGGGTGCGGGATGGATGCGGGATGGGTGCGGGATGGGTGCGGGATGGGTGCGGGATGGGTAGCCGCGGCTCCCCATGTTTTTCATTTTTGACAACGTTGTCATTATTTTAATTTAACAGATTTGTGTCTTCCCCTCCCTTTCTTTAGGATTATTAGTGTGGTGTATATTTTTGTACTCCATAGAGTGTTCAGTTCCTTAAGAGAACTTTATTCTCTTAGTTTTTCCTTTATGCTCATAGGGCTACCTGAACTGCATCCACCCGTTTGGAGGAAGGTTTACACACACTTGCTATTATCCTCTATAAATGTAATTGTTTACATAGGTTGATCCAGGCAAATAACCATTATTTTCTGCAGCCAAGAGACGCCTGGGGGGAGCTGACACCTGCAGCTAAAAGGCGCCTGGGGGGAGCCGACACCTGCAGCCAAGAGACGCCTGGGGGGAGCTGACACCTGCAGCCAAGAGACGCCTGGAGGAGCCGACACCTGCAGCCAAGAGACGCCTGGAGGAGCCGACACCTGCAGCCAAGAGACGCCTGGAGGAGCCGACACCTGCAGCCAAGAGACGCCTGGAGGAGCCGACACCTGCAGCTAAAAGACGCCTGGAGGAGCCGACACCTGCAGCCAAGAGACGCCTGGAGGAGCCGACACCTGCAGCTAAGAGACGCCTGGAGGAGCCGACACCTGCAGCCAAGAGACGCCTGGAGGAGCCGACACCTGCAGCCAAGAGACGCCTGGAGGAGCCGACACCTGCAGCCAAGAGACGCCTGGAGGAGCCGACACCTGCAGCTAAAAGACGCCTGGAGGAGCCGACACCTGCAGCCAAGAGACGCCTGGAGGAGCCGACACCTGCAGCTAAGAGACGCCTGGAGGAGCCGACACCTGCAGCTAAAAGACGCCTGGAGGAGCCGACACCTGCAGCCAAGAGACGCCTGGAGGAGCCGACACCTGCAGCCAAGAGATCCCTGGAGGAGCCGACACCTGCAGCTAAGAGACGCCTGGAGGAGCTGACACCTGCAGCCAAGAGACGCCTGGAGGAGCTGACACCTGCAGCTAAGAGACGCCTGGAGGAGCTGACACCTGCAGCTAAGAGACGCCTGGAGGAGCCGACACCTGCAACCAAGAGACGCCTGGAGGAGCTGACACCTGCAGCCAAGAGACGCCTGGAGGAGCCGACACCTGCAGCCAAGAGACGCCTGGAGGAGCCGACACCTGCAACCAAGAGACACCTGGAGGATCTGACACCTGCAGCCAAGAGACACCTGGAGGATCTGACACCTGC
This sequence comes from Lithobates septentrionalis, assembly GCA_037952835.1. Lineage (NCBI taxonomy): Eukaryota > Metazoa > Chordata > Amphibia > Anura > Ranidae > Lithobates > Lithobates septentrionalis. The sequence continues at coordinate 30,040 of JBBDGP010005210.1, read as the reverse complement.
AGCCAAGAGACACCTGGAGGAGCCGACACCTGCAGCCAAGAGACGCCTGGGGGATCTGACACCTGCAGCCAAGAGACGCCTGGGGGATCTGACACCTGCAGCTAAGAGACGCCTGGAGGAGCTGACACCTGCAGCCAAGAGACGCCTGGGGGATCTGACACCTGCAGCTAAGAGACGCCTGGAGGAGCCGACACCTGCAGCTAAGAGACGCCTGGAGGAGCTGACACCTGCAGCCAAGAGACGCCTGGAGGAGCCGACACCTGGAGCCAAGAGACGCCTGGGGGATCTGACACCTGCAGCTAAGAGACGCCTGGAGGAGCTGACACCTGCAGCCAAGAGACGCCTGGGGGATCTGACACCTGCAGCTAAGAGACGCCTGGAGGAGCCGACACCTGCAACCAAGAGACGCCTGGAGGAGCCGACACCTGCAGCTAAGAGACGCCTGGAGGAGCCGACACCTGCAGCCAAGAGACGCCTGGAGGAGCTGACACCTGCAGCCAAGAGACACCTGGAGGAGCCGACACCTGCAACCAAGAGACGCCTGGGGGATCTGACACCTGCAGCTAAGAGACGCCTGGAGGAGCTGACACCTGCAGCCAAGAGACGCCTGGAGGAGCCGACACCTGCAGCTAAGAGACGCCTGGAGGAGCCGACACCTGCAGCCAAGAGACGCCTGGAGGAGCCGACACCTGCAGCCAAGAGACGCCTGGAGGAGCCGACACCTGCAGCTGGTACACAATGGATAAATCTCCTTCTGGAGGCCACAGCATCCACCTTGTAGGACCTGCAGAATTTGTGGACAGAAGATGGCAGCCATGGAAATCTCAGGAACAGAAGCCTGATGCCAGAAAGCCCAGGAGGCCCTCAGAGACGTAGTGGAGTGTCCCTGGGCTGGGAAGGGTGGAATTCAATCATGAGTACCATAAACCAGACTGACAATCTGATTGTCTGAGAAATGATGGAAGGAGAAGATAGTTGAATCTTACAGGGGCCTTCAGGAAGGACAAAGAAAAGTCGGTCTCTCTGAAGGAAATGACAGCTGTGAGGAGAACGCAGAGAAAACTGCAACCAGACAACGGAGAGATCCGAGTCTGGAGGACAGACAGAGGAACAGACCAATGGAGAGATCTCCTTCTGGAGGACAGACAGAGGAACAGACCAATGGAGAGATCTCCTTCTGGAGGACAGACAGAGGAACAGACCAATGGAGAGATCTCCTTCTGGAGGACAGACAGAGGAACAGACCAATGGAGAGATCTCCTTCTGGAGGACAGACAGAGGAACAGACCAATGGAGAGATCTCCTTCTGGAGGACAGACAGAGGAACAGACCAATGGAGAGATCTCCTTCTGGAGGACAGACAGAGGAACAGACCAATGGAGAGATCTCCTTCTGGAGGACAGACAGAGGAACAGACCAATGGAGAGATCTCCTTCTGGAGGACAGACAGAGGAACAGACCAATGGAGAGATCTCCTTCTGGAGGACAGACAGAGGAACAGACCAATGGAGAGATCTCCTTCTGGAGGACAGACAGAGGAACAGACCAATAGAGAGATCCGAGTCTGGAGGACAGACAGAGGAACAGACCAATAGAGAGATCCGAGTCTGGAGGACAGACAGAGGAACAGACCAATGGAGAGATCTCCTTCTGGAGGACAGAGGAACAGACCAATGGAGACATCTCCTTCTGGAGGACAGACAGAGGAACAGACCAATGGAGAGATCTCCTTCTGGAGGACAGACAGAGGAACAGACCAATGGAGAGATCTCCTTCTGGAGGACAGACAGAGGAACAGACCAATAGAGAGATCCGAGTCTGGAGGACATACAGAGGAACAGACCAATGGAGAGATCTCCTTCTGGAGGACAGACTGAGGAACAGACCAATGGAGAGATCTCCTTCTGGAGGACAGACAGAGGAACAGACCAATAGAGAGATCCGAGTCTGGAGGACAGACAGAGGAACAGACCAATGAAGAGATCTCCTTCTGGAGGACAGACAGAGGAACAGACCAATGGAGAGATCTCCTTCTGGAGGACAGACAGAGGAACAGACCAATAGAGAGATCTCCTTCTGGAGGACAGACTGAGGAACAGACCAATGAAGAGATCTCCTTCTGGAGGACAGACAGAGGAACAGACCAATGGAGAGATCTCCTTCTGGAGGACAGACAGAGGAACAGACCAATGAAGAGATCTCCTTCTGGAGGACAGACAGAGGAACAGACCAATGGAGAGATCTCCTTCTGGAGGACAGAGAGAGGAACAGACCAATGGAGAGATCTCCTTCTGGAGGACAGACAGAGGAACAGACCAATGGAGAGATCTCCTTCTGGAGGACAGACAGAGGAACAGACCAATGGAGAGATCTCCTTCTGGAGGACAGACAGAGGAACAGACCAATAGAGAGATCCGAGTCTGGAGGACAGACAGAGGAACAGACCAATGGAGAGATCTCCTTCTGGAGGACAGACAGAGGAACAGACCAATGGAGAGATCTCCTTCTGGAGGACAGACAGAGGAACAGACCAATGGAGAGATCTCCTTCTGGAGGACAGACAGAGGAACAGACCAATGGAAAGATCTCCTTCTGGAGGACAGACAGAGGAACAGACCAATGGAGAGATCTCCTTCTGGAGGACAGACAGAGGAACAGACCAATGGAGAGATCCGAGTCTGGAGGACAGACAGAGGAACAGACCAATGGAGAGATCCGAGTCTGGAGGACAGACAGAGGAACAGACCAATGGAGAGATCCGAGTCTGGAGGACAGACAGAGGAACAGACCAATGGAGAGATCCGAGTCTGGAGGACAGACAGAGGAACAGACCAATGGAGAGATCTCCTTCTGGAGGACAGACAGAGGAACAGACCAATGGAGAGATCTCCTTCTGGAGGACAGACAGAGGAACAGACCAATGGAGAGATCTCCTTCTGGAGGACAGACAGAGGAACAGACCAATGGAGAGATCTCCTTCTGGAGGACAGACAGGAACAGACCAATGGAGAGATCTCCTTCTGGAGGACAGACAGAGGAACAGACCAATGGAGAGATCTCCTTCTGGAGGACAGAGAGAGGAACAGACCAATGGAGAGATCTCCTTCTGGAGGAGAGACAGAGGAACAGACCAATGGAGAGATCTCCTTCTGGAGGACAGAGAGAGGAACAGACCAATGGAGAGATCTCCTTCTGGAGGACAGACAGAGGAACAGACCAATGGAGAGATCTCCTTCTGGAGGACAGAGAGAGGAACAGACCAATGGAGAGATCTCCTTCAGGAGGACAGACAGAGGAACAGACCAATGGAGAGATCTCCTTCTGGAGGACAGACAGAGGAACAGACCAATAGAGAGATCTCCTTCTGGAGGACAGAGAGAGGAACAGACCAATGGAGAGATCTCCTTCTGGAGGACAGAGAGAGGAACAGACCAATGGAGAGATCTCCTTCTGGAGGACAGAGAGAGGAACAGACCAATGGAGAGATCTCCTTCTGGAGGACAGAGAGAGGAACAGACCAATGGAGAGATCTCCTTCTGGAGGACAGACAGAGGAACAGACCAATGGAGAGATCCGAGTCTGGAGGACAGACAGAGGAACAGACCAATGGAGAGATCTCCTTCTGGAGGACAGACAGAGGAACAGACCAATGGAGAGATCTCCTTCTGGAGGACAGACAGAGGAACAGACCAATGGAGAGATCTCCTTCTGGAGGACAGACAGAGGAACAGACCAATGGAGAGATCTCCTTCTGGAGGACAGACAGAGGAACAGACCAATGGAGAGATCCGAGTCTGGAGGACAGACAGAGGAACAGACCAATGGAGAGATCTCCTTCTGGAGGACAGACAGAGGAACAGACCAATAGAGAGATCCGAGTCTGGAGGACAGACAGAGGAACAGACCAATGGAGAGATCTCCTTCTGGAGGACAGACAGGGGAACAGACCAATGGAGAGATCTCCTTCTGGAGGACAGACAGAGGAACAGACCAATGGAGAGATCTCCTTCTGGAGGACTGACAGGAACAGACCAATGGAGAGATCTCCTTCTGGAGGACAGACAGAGGAACAGACCAATGGAGAGATCTCCTTCTGGAGGACAGACGGAGGAACAGACCAATGGAGAGATCTCCTTCTGGAGGACAGACAGAGGAACAGACCAATGGAGAGATCTCCTTCTGGAGGACAGACAGAGGAACAGACCAATGGAGAGATCTCCTTCTGGAGGACAGACAGAGGAACAGACCAATGGAGAGATCTCCTTCTGGAGGACAGACAGAGGAACAGACCAATGGAGAGATCTCCTTCTGGAGGACAGACAGAGGAACAGACCAATGGAGAGATCTCCTTCTGGAGGACAGACAGAGGAACAGACCAATGGAGAGATCTCCTTCTGGAGGACAGACAGAGGAACAGACCAATGGAGAGATCTCCTTCTGGAGGACAGACAGAGGAACAGACCAATGGAGAGATCTCCTTCTGGAGGACAGACAGAGGAACAGACCAATGGAGAGATCTCCTTCTGGAGGACAGACAGAGGAACAGACCAATGGAGGGATCTCCTTCTGGAGGACAGACAGGAACAGACCAATGGAGAGATCTCCTTCTGGAGGACAGACAGAGGAACAGACCAATGGAGAGATCTCCTTCTGGAGGACAGACAGAGGAACAGACCAATGGAGAGATCTCCTTCTGGAGGACAGAGAGAGGAACAGACCAATGGAGAGATCTCCTTCTGGAGGACAGAGAGAGGAACAGACCAATGGAGAGATCTCCTTCTGGAGGACAGACAGAGGAACAGACCAATGGAGAGATCTCCTTCTGGAGGACAGACAGAGGAACAGACCAATGGAGAGATCTCCTTCTGGAGGACAGAGAGAGTAACAGACCAATAGAGAGATCCGAGTCTGGAGGACAGAGAGAGGAACAGACCAATGGAGAGATCTCCTTCTGGAGAACAGAGAGAGGAACAGACCAATGGAGAGATCTCCTTCTGGAGGACAGACAGAGGAACAGACCAATGGAGAGGTCCGAGTCTGGAGGACAGACAGAGGAACAGACCAATGGAGAGATCTCCTTCTGGAGGACAGACAGAGGAACAGACCAATGGAGAGATCTCCTTCTGGAGGACAGACAGAGGAACAGACCAATGGAGAGATCTCCTTCTGGAGGACAGACAGAGGAACAGACCAATGGAGAGATCTCCTTCTGGAGGACAGACAGAGGAACAGACCAATGGAGAGATCTCCTTCTGGAGGACAGACAGGAACAGACCAATGGAGAGATCTCCTTCTGGAGGACAGACAGAGGAACAGACCAATGGAGAGATCTCCTTCTGGAGGACAGACGGAGGAACAGACCAATGGAGAGATCTCCTTCTGGAGGACAGACAGAGGAACAGACCAATGGAGAGATCTCCTTCTGGAGGACAGACAGAGGAACAGACCAATGGAGAAATCTCCTTCTGGAGGACAGACAGAGGAACAGACCATGACCAATGGAGAGATCTCCTTCTGGAGGACAGACAGAGGAACAGACCAATGGAGAGATCTCCTTCTGGAGGACAGACAGAGGAACAGACCAATGGAGAGATCTCCTTCTGGAGGACAGACAGAGGAACAGACCAATGGAGAGATCTCCTTCTGGAGGACAGACAGAGGAACAGACCAATGGAGAGATCTCCTTCTGGAGGACAGACAGAGGAACAGACCAATGGAGAGATCTCCTTCTGGAGGACAGACAGAGGAACAGACCAATGGAGAGATCTCCTTCTGGAGGACAGACAGAGGAACAGACCAATGGAGAGATCTCCTTCTGGAGGACAGACAGAGGAACAGACCAATGGAGGGATCTCCTTCTGGAGGACAGACAGGAACAGACCAATGGAGAGATCTCCTTCTGGAGGACAGACAGAGGAACAGACCAATGGAGAGATCTCCTTCTGAAGGACAGAGAGAGGAACAGACCAATGGAGAGATCTCCTTCTGGAGGACAGAGAGAGGAACAGACCAATGGAGAGATCTCCTTCTGGAGGACAGACAGAGGAACAGACCAATGGAGAGATCTCCTTCTGGAGGACAGACAGAGGAACAGACCAATGGAGAGATCTCCTTCTGGAGGACAGAGAGAGTAACAGACCAATGGAGAGATCTCCTTCTGGAGAACAGAGAGAGGAACAGACCAATGGAGAGATCTCCTTCTGGAGGACAGACAGAGGAACAGACCAATGGAGAGATCCGAGTCTGGAGGACAGACAGAGGAACAGACCAATGGAGAGATCCGAGTCTGGAGGACAGACAGAGAAACAGACCAATGGAGAGATCTCCTTCTGGAGGACAGACAGAGGAACAGACCAATGGAGAGATCTCCTTCTGGAGGACAGACAGAGGAACAGACCAATGGAGAGATCTCCTTCTGGAGGACAGACAGAGGAACAGACCAATGGAGAGATCTCCTTCTGGAGGACAGACAGAGGAACAGACCAATGGAGAGATCTCCTTCTGGAGGACAGACAGAGGAACAGACCAATGGAGAGATCTCCTTCTGGAGGACAGACAGAGGAACAGACCAATGGAGAGATCTCCTTCTGGAGGACAGACAGAGGAACAGACCAATGGAGAGATCTCCTTCTGGAGGACAGACAGAGGAACAGACCAATGGAGAGATCTCCTTCTGGAGGACAGACAGAGGAACAGACCAATGGAGAGATCTCCTTCTGGAGGACAGACAGAGGAACAGACCAATGGAGAGATCTCCTTCTGGAGGACAGACAGAGGAACAGACCAATGGAGAGATCTCCTTCTGGAGGACAGACAGAGGAACAGACCAATGGAGAGATCTCCTTCTGGAGGACAGAGAGAGGAACAGACCAATGGAGAGATCTCCTTCTGGAGGAGAGACAGAGGAACAGACCAATAGAGAGATCCGAGTCTGGAGGACAGACAGAGGAACAGACCAATGGAGAGATCTCCTGGAGGACAAACAGAGGAACAGACCAATGGAGAGATCTCCTTCTGGAGGACAGACAGAGGAACAGACCAATGGAGAGATCTCCTTCTGGAGGACAGACAGAGGAACAGACCAATGGAGAGATCTCCTTCTGGAGGACAGACAGAGGAACAGACCAATGGAGAGATCTCCTTCTGGAGGACAGACAGAGGAACAGACCAATGGAGAGATCTCCTTCTGGAGGACAGACAGAGGAACAGACCAATGGAGAGATCTCCTTCTGGAGGACAGACAGAGGAACAGACCAATAGAGAGATCCGAGTCTGGAGGACAGACAGAGGAACAGACCAATAGAGAGATCCGAGTCTGGAGGACAGACAGAGGAACAGACCAATGGAGAGATCTCCTTCTGGAGGACAGAGAGAGGAAGAGACCAATGGAGAGATCTCCTTCTGGAGGAGAGACAGAGGAACAGACCAATGGAGAGATCTCCTTCTGGAGGACAGACAGAGGAACAGACCAATGGAGAGATCTCCTTCTGGAGGACAGACAGAGGAACAGACCAATGGAGAGATCTCCTTCTGGAGGACAGACAGAGGAACAGACCAATGGAGAGATCTCCTTCTGGAGGACAGACAGAGGAACAGACCAATGGAGAGATCTCCTTCTGGAGGACAGACAGAGGAACAGACCAATGGAGAGATCTCCTTCTGGAGGACAGACAGAGGAACAGACCAATGGAGAGATCTCCTTCTGGAGGACAGACAGAGGAACAGACCAATGGAGAGATCTCCTTCTGGAGGACAGACAGAGGAACAGACCAATGGAGAGATCTCCTTCTGGAGGACAGACAGAGGAACAGACCAATGGAGAGATCTCCTTCTGGAGGACAGAGAGAGGAACAGACCAATGGAGAGATCTCCTTCTGGAGGAGAGACAGAGGAACAGACCAATAGAGAGATCCGAGTCTGGAGGACAGACAGAGGAACAGACCAATGGAGAGATCTCCTGGAGGACAGACAGAGGAACAGACCAATAGAGAGATCCTAGTCTGGAGGACAGACAGAGGAACAGACCAATAGAGAGATCCGAGTCTGGAGGACAGACAGAGGAACAGACCAATAGAGAGATCCGAGTCTGGAGGACAGACAGAGGAACAGACCAATAGAGAGATCCGAGTCTGGAGGACAGACAGAGGAACAGACCAATGGAGAGATCTCCTTCTGGAGGACAGACAGAGGAACAGACCAATGGAGAGATCTCCTTCTGGAGGACAGACAGAGGAACAGACCAATGGAGAGATCTCCTTCTGGAGGACAGACAGAGGAACAGACCAATGGAGAGATCTCCTTCTGGAGGACAGACAGAGGAACAGACCAATGGAGAGATCTCCTTCTGGAGGACAGACAGAGGAACAGACCAATGGAGAGATCTCCTTCTGGAGGACAGACAGGAACAGACCAATGGAGAGATCTCCTTCTGGAGGACAGACAGAGGAACAGACCAATGGAGAGATCTCCTTCTGGAGGACAGACGGAGGAACAGACCAATGGAGAGATCTCCTTCTGGAGGACAGACAGAGGAACAGACCAATGGAGAGATCTCCTTCTGGAGGACAGACAGAGGAACAGACCAATGGAGAAATCTCCTTCTGGAGGACAGACAGAGGAACAGACCATGACCAATGGAGAGATCTCCTTCTGGAGGACAGACAGAGGAACAGACCAATGGAGAGATCTCCTTCTGGAGGACAGACAGAGGAACAGACCAATGGAGAGATCTCCTTCTGGAGGACAGACAGAGGAACAGACCAATGGAGAGATCTCCTTCTGGAGGACAGACAGAGGAACAGACCAATGGAGAGATCTCCTTCTGGAGGACAGACAGAGGAACAGACCAATGGAGAGATCTCCTTCTGGAGGACAGACAGAGGAACAGACCAATGGAGAGATCTCCTTCTGGAGGACAGACAGAGGAACAGACCAATGGAGGGATCTCCTTCTGGAGGACAGACAGGAACAGACCAATGGAGAGATCTCCTTCTGGAGGACAGACAGAGGAACAGACCAATGGAGAGATCTCCTTCTGAAGGACAGAGAGAGGAACAGACCAATGGAGAGATCTCCTTCTGGAGGACAGAGAGAGGAACAGACCAATGGAGAGATCTCCTTCTGGAGGACAGACAGAGGAACAGACCAATGGAGAGATCTCCTTCTGGAGGACAGACAGAGGAACAGACCAATGGAGAGATCTCCTTCTGGAGGACAGAGAGAGTAACAGACCAATGGAGAGATCTCCTTCTGGAGAACAGAGAGAGGAACAGACCAATGGAGAGATCTCCTTCTGGAGGACAGACAGAGGAACAGACCAATGGAGAGATCTCCTTCTGGAGGACAGACAGAGGAACAGACCAATGGAGAGATCTCCTTCTGGAGGACAGACAGAGGAACAGACCAATGGAGAGATCCGAGTCTGGAGGACAGACAGAGGAACAGACCAATGGAGAGATCCGAGTCTGGAGGACAGACAGAGAAACAGACCAATGGAGAGATCTCCTTCTGGAGGACAGACAGAGGAACAGACCAATGGAGAGATCTCCTTCTGGAGGACAGACAGAGGAACAGACCAATGGAGAGATCTCCTTCTGGAGGACAGACAGAGGAACAGACCAATGGAGAGATCTCCTTCTGGAGGACAGACAGAGGAACAGACCAATGGAGAGATCTCCTTCTGGAGGACAGACAGAGGAACAGACCAATGGAGAGATCTCCTTCTGGAGGACAGACAGAGGAACAGACCAATGGAGAGATCTCCTTCTGGAGGACAGACAGAGGAACAGACCAATGGAGAGATCTCCTTCTGGAGGACAGACAGAGGAACAGACCAATGGAGAGATCTCCTTCTGGAGGACAGACAGAGGAACAGACCAATGGAGAGATCTCCTTCTGGAGGACAGACAGAGGAACAGACCAATGGAGAGATCTCCTTCTGGAGGACAGAGAGAGGAACAGACCAATGGAGAGATCTCCTTCTGGAGGAGAGACAGAGGAACAGACCAATAGAGAGATCCGAGTCTGGAGGACAGACAGAGGAACAGACCAATGGAGAGATCTCCTGGAGGACAAACAGAGGAACAGACCAATGGAGAGATCTCCTTCTGGAGGACAGACAGAGGAACAGACCAATGGAGAGATCTCCTTCTGGAGGACAGACAGAGGAACAGACCAATGGAGAGATCTCCTTCTGGAGGACAGACAGAGGAACAGACCAATGGAGAGATCTCCTTCTGGAGGACAGACAGAGGAACAGACCAATGGAGAGATCTCCTTCTGGAGGACAGACAGAGGAACAGACCAATGGAGAGATCTCCTTCTGGAGGACAGACAGAGGAACAGACCAATAGAGAGATCCGAGTCTGGAGGACAGACAGAGGAACAGACCAATAGAGAGATCCGAGTCTGGAGGACAGACAGAGGAACAGACCAATGGAGAGATCTCCTTCTGGAGGACAGAGAGAGGAAGAGACCAATGGAGAGATCTCCTTCTGGAGGAGAGACAGAGGAACAGACCAATGGAGAGATCTCCTTCTGGAGGACAGACAGAGGAACAGACCAATGGAGAGATCTCCTTCTGGAGGACAGAGAGAGGAACAGACCAATGGAGAGATCTCCTTCTGGAGGAGAGACAGAGGAACAGACCAATAGAGAGATCCGAGTCTGGAGGACAGACAGAGGAACAGACCAATGGAGAGATCTCCTGGAGGACAGACAGAGGAACAGACCAATAGAGAGATCCGAGTCTGGAGGACAGACAGAGGAACAGACCAATGGAGAGATCTCCTGGAGGACAGACAGAGGAACAGACCAATAGAGAGATCCTAGTCTGGAGGACAGACAGAGGAACAGACCAATAGAGAGATCCGAGTCTGGAGGACAGACAGAGGAACAGACCAATAGAGAGATCCGAGTCTGGAGGACAGACAGAGGAACAGACCAATAGAGAGATCCGAGTCTGGAGGACAGACAGAGGAACAGACCAATGGAGAGATCTCCTTCTGGAGGACAGACAGAGGAACAGACCAATGGAGAGATCTCCTTCTGGAGGACAGACAGAGGAACAGACCAATGGAGAGATCTCCTTCTGGAGGACAGACAGAGGAACAGACCAATGGAGAGATCTCCTTCTGGAGGACAGACAGAGGAACAGACCAATGGAGAGATCTCCTTCTGGAGGACAGACAGAGGAATAGACCAATGGAGAGATCTCCTTCTGGAGGACAGACAGGAACAGACCAATGGAGAGATCTCCTTCTGGAGGACAGACAGAGGAACAGACCAATGGAGAGATCTCCTTCTGGAGGACAGACGGAGGAACAGACCAATGGAGAGATCTCCTTCTGGAGGACAGACAGAGGAACAGACCAATGGAGAGATCTCCTTCTGGAGGACAGACAGAGGAACAGACCAATGGAGAAATCTCCTTCTGGAGGACAGACAGAGGAACAGACCATGACCAATGGAGAGATCTCCTTCTGGAGGACAGACAGAGGAACAGACCAATGGAGAGATCTCCTTCTGGAGGACAGACAGAGGAACAGACCAATGGAGAGATCTCCTTCTGGAGGACAGACAGAGGAACAGACCAATGGAGAGATCTCCTTCTGGAGGACAGACAGAGGAACAGACCAATGGAGAGATCTCCTTCTGGAGGACAGACAGAGGAACAGACCAATGGAGAGATCTCCTTCTGGAGGACAGACAGAGGAACAGACCAATGGAGGGATCTCCTTCTGGAGGACAGACAGGAACAGACCAATGGAGAGATCTCCTTCTGGAGGACAGACAGAGGAACAGACCAATGGAGAGATCTCCTTCTGAAGGACAGAGAGAGGAACAGACCAATGGAGAGATCTCCTTCTGGAGGACAGAGAGAGGAACAGACCAATGGAGAGATCTCCTTCTGGAGGACAGACAGAGGAACAGACCAATGGAGAGATCTCCTTCTGGAGGACAGACAGAGGAACAGACCAATGGAGAGATCTCCTTCTGGAGGACAGACAGAGGAACAGACCAATGGAGAGATCTCCTTCTGGAGGACAGACAGAGGAACAGACCAATGGAGAGATCTCCTTCTGGAGGACAGACAGAGGAACAGACCAATGGAGGGATCTCCTTCTGGAGGACAGACAGGAACAGACCAATGGAGAGATCTCCTTCTGGAGGACAGACAGAGGAACAGACCAATGGAGAGATCTCCTTCTGAAGGACAGAGAGAGGAACAGACCAATGGAGAGATCTCCTTCTGGAGGACAGAGAGAGGAACAGACCAATGGAGAGATCTCCTTCTGGAGGACAGACAGAGGAACAGACCAATGGAGAGATCTCCTTCTGGAGGACAGACAGAGGAACAGACCAATGGAGAGATCTCCTTCTGGAGGACAGAGAGAGTAACAGACCAATGGAGAGATCTCCTTCTGGAGAACAGAGAGAGGAACAGACCAATGGAGAGATCTCCTTCTGGAGGACAGACAGAGGAACAGACCAATGGAGAGATCTCCTTCTGGAGGACAGACAGAGGAACAGACCAATGGAGAGATCTCCTTCTGGAGGACAGACAGAGGAACAGACCAATGGAGAGATCCGAGTCTGGAGGACAGACAGAGGAACAGACCAATGGAGAGATCCGAGTCTGGAGGACAGACAGAGAAACAGACCAATGGAGAGATCTCCTTCTGGAGGACAGACAGAGGAACAGACCAATGGAGAGATCTCCTTCTGGAGGACAGACAGAGGAACAGACCAATGGAGAGATCTCCTTCTGGAGGACAGACAGAGGAACAGACCAATGGAGAGATCTCCTTCTGGAGGACAGACAGAGGAACAGACCAATGGAGAGATCTCCTTCTGGAGGACAGACAGAGGAACAGACCAATGGAGAGATCTCCTTCTGGAGGACAGACAGAGGAACAGACCAATGGAGAGATCTCCTTCTGGAGGACAGACAGAGGAACAGACCAATGGAGAGATCTCCTTCTGGAGGACAGACAGAGGAACAGACCAATGGAGAGATCTCCTTCTGGAGGACAGACAGAGGAACAGACCAATGGAGAGATCTCCTTCTGGAGGACAGACAGAGGAACAGACCAATGGAGAGATCTCCTTCTGGAGGACAGAGAGAGGAACAGACCAATGGAGAGATCTCCTTCTGGAGGAGAGACAGAGGAACAGACCAATAGAGAGATCCGAGTCTGGAGGACAGACAGAGGAACAGACCAATGGAGAGATCTCCTGGAGGACAAACAGAGGAACAGACCAATGGAGAGATCTCCTTCTGGAGGACAGACAGAGGAACAGACCAATGGAGAGATCTCCTTCTGGAGGACAGACAGAGGAACAGACCAATGGAGAGATCTCCTTCTGGAGGACAGACAGAGGAACAGACCAATGGAGAGATCTCCTTCTGGAGGACAGACAGAGGAACAGACCAATGGAGAGATCTCCTTCTGGAGGACAGACAGAGGAACAGACCAATGGAGAGATCTCCTTCTGGAGGACAGACAGAGGAACAGACCAATAGAGAGATCCGAGTCTGGAGGACAGACAGAGGAACAGACCAATAGAGAGATCCGAGTCTGGAGGACAGACAGAGGAACAGACCAATGGAGAGATCTCCTTCTGGAGGACAGAGAGAGGAAGAGACCAATGGAGAGATCTCCTTCTGGAGGAGAGACAGAGGAACAGACCAATGGAGAGATCTCCTTCTGGAGGACAGACAGAGGAACAGACCAATGGAGAGATCTCCTTCTGGAGGACAGACAGAGGAACAGACCAATGGAGAGATCTCCTTCTGGAGGACAGACAGAGGAACAGACCAATGGAGAGATCTCCTTCTGGAGGACAGACAGAGGAACAGACCAATGGAGAGATCTCCTTCTGGAGGACAGACAGAGGAACAGACCAATGGAGAGATCTCCTTCTGGAGGACAGACAGAGGAACAGACCAATGGAGAGATCTCCTTCTGGAGGAGAGACAGAGGAACAGACCAATAGAGAGATCCGAGTCTGGAGGACAGACAGAGGAACAGACCAATGGAGAGATCTCCTGGAGGACAGACAGAGGAACAGACCAATAGAGAGATCCGAGTCTGGAGGACAGACAGAGGAACAGACCAATAGAGAGATCCGAGTCTGGAGGACAGACAGAGCAACAGACCAATAGAGAGATCCGAGTCTGGAGGACAGACAGAGGAACAGACCAATGGAGAGATCTACCATACCACAGACAAGATGGCTGCTTCCCATACCACAGACAAGATGGCTGCCTCCCATACCACACCCCGTACCACAGACAAGGCCACCTCCTATACAACCCCCTGAGCCTCAGACAGCGTCCACTTACCTCTTCCTGAGCTTGCAGCTCTTCCTCCTCCCGGGACTCCCCTTTACCAGCCAGTCCTGATGGGACAGACACTTTGTGCTCCTCTGGCTGAGGAGAAAACAAAGAGAACAGTTATATGTCAGCACATTGCAGGTCCCATAGGGGGCGCAATAACAGGAAATGATTATCCACTCCAACCGACAATTCCAGAGTCATCTGAGAGACTTACAAAGAAGAATGGATACAAACCTTATCTGTCCTCCCCGGTTTACTGAGCCCGTACCGCCTGAAACACACAATGATGACATCATGAGAGGGGAGGATCACCGGTGATGTCATACAGAGAGAGGAGGAATAGACACAGACACCAGTGATGTCATACAGAGAGAGGCGGAGGAATAGACACAGACACCAGTGATGTCATACAGAGAGAGGCGGAGGAATAGACACAGACACCGGTGATGTCATACAGAGAGAGGCGGAGGAATAGACACCAGTGATGTCATACAGAGAGAGGCGGAGGAATAGACACAGACACCGGTGATGTCATACAGAGCGAGGCAGAGGAATAGACACAGACACCGGTGATGTCATACAGAGAGAGGAGGAGGAATAGACACAGACACCGGTGATGTCATACAGAGAGAGGCGGAGGAATGGACACAGACACCAGTGATGTCATACAGAGAGAGGCGGAGGAATAGACACAGACACCGGTGATGTCATACAGAGAGAGGCGGAGGAATAGACACCAGTGATGTCATACAGAGAGAGGCGGAGGAATAGACACAGACACCGGTGATGTCATACAGAGAGAGGCGGAGGAATAGACACAGACACCAGTGATGTCATACAGAGAGAGGCGGAGGAATAGACACAGACACCGGTGATGTCATACAGAGAGAGGCGGAGGAATAGACACCAGTGATGTCATACAGAGAGAGGCGGAGGAATAGACACAGACACCGGTGATGTCATACAGAGAGAGGAGGAGGAATAGACACAGACACCGGTGATGTCATACAGAGCGAGGCAGAGGAATAGACACAGACACCGGTGATGTCATACAGAGAGAGGCGGAGGAATAGACACAGACACCGATGATGTCATACAGAGAGAGGAGGAGGAATAGACACCAGTGATGTCATACAGAGAGAGGCGGAGGAATAGACACAGACACCAGTGATGTCATACAGAGAGAGGAGGAGGAATAGACACAGACACCAGTGATGTCATACAGAGAGAGGCGGAGGAATAGACACAGACACCAGTGATGTCATACAGAGAGAGGCGGAGGAATAGACACAGACACCGGTGATGTCATACAGAGAGAGGAGGAATAGACACAGACACCAGTGATGTCATACAGAGAGAGGCGGAGGAATAGACACAGACACCGGTGATGTCATACAGAGAGAGGCGGAGGAATAGACACAGACACCGGTGATGTCATACAGAGAGAGGAGGAATAGACACAGACACCAGTGATGTCATACAGAGAGAGGCGGAGGAATAGACACAGACACCGGTGATGTCATACAGAGAGAGGCGGAGGAATAGACACAGACACCGGTGATGTCATACAGAGAGAGGAGGAGGAATAGACACCAGTGATGTCATACAGAGAGAGGCGGAGGAATAGACACAGACACCGGTGATGTCATACAGAGAGAGGAGGAGGAATAGACACAGACACCGGTGATGTCATACAGAGAGAGGCGGAGGAATAGACACAGACACCGATGATGTCATACAGAGAGAGGCGGAGGAATAGACACAGACACCGGTGATGTCATACAAAGAGAGGCGGAGGAATAGACACAGACACCGGTGATGTCATACAGAGGAAAGGAGGAGAGATCAGATTACAGACGGAGGAATAGGAAAACTCTTCCCTCATTGTACATGTGAAGCCCCTGGAGGCGACAGTGCAGTCCTGGCCTTATTGCAGTTTTCATTATCCCGCCCCTTCCTTGGATGTCACACCCACCACCCCTCTTTAGGTCACACCTCTTGGAAAAAAAAAAAAAAAGGGGAAAGGGGGCGCCCACTAAGTGTAGCATTAAAATCATCCACTTTTTTTAAAAATAGAATTGGCAGCTCAAAAGTCACATCTCTACAAGAACCCAGCTGTCAGCCTCACCGATGTCTGTTCCACCAGGATCTGTGTGGGGGGATCCGGACCACCAGACACCGAAACAGGAAGTGCCAGTAACCACCGTGGAGAGCACAGGGGAGCAGGAGAGGAAGTGACATCACACGGGTTGTCCTGTAGGAGTGGCTACACCTTTCAGAGCTTGCTCTTACCTATTGGGACCTGGAAAATGTATGTGTGGTGTTCAGGATCTATCGGGGGAGGGGAGACGGTCCTGGCTCCCGCAAGAGCTGAAAGAGAGGAGAAACCCCTGGAAGCGGCACGTCTATGTTGTCCTCCAGCTTGGACTCCATCCAGGCCACGCCCCAATGCATAGTGGCTAAGCTCTGGGGGTGGAGTGAAACGCGTTGGGGTGTGGCCTGGTTGGAGTCCAGGCTGTAGGACAACATAGACGTGCAACTTCCAGGGGTTTCCTGACAGCGGTGTTCTTGTGGAGAGACGCCTTTTATCCAGTAACCCAGCGAGTTGCCAATTCTACTTCAATAAAATTGATGAATTTAATGCTACACTTAGTGGGTGCCCCCTTTCGTGGTCCATTACAGAGGCGGCTTTCTACTCGGAGGGGGGGGGGGGGGGCTGCCCTCAGTGAGCCTGTGGATGGCATTACAGGACTACATGCTGCTTGCCCTGTTAGCGCCATTTATCTCTGGTGTCACACTTCTGGGTAAGACACAAGACAAGCCCCGCCTCCATCGGGGCGACACAGAATGAAGGGATTTATAATCCAGGGGTCACACACGGGCAGTAATCTGGGGGTGGAATAGCGGGGCCACTCGGGGGTCACTCACAATCACACCGTGCATACTCACATAGAAGGAGAGAGCAGAGTGCTGGGAAGAGAGTGGAGAATGAACTGAAATATGCCGAACAGGAAAGAAGGAAGTGAATAAAATAACGAATGATGATAATTCTCTGCACTGAGCTCCGTACCTGCCGTATTCCAGGAGGGTGGAGTGTACGCGGGACTCCTCCTCTGTCAGCTCAGCGGCGTCCTCTTGTCTCTTGTATTTCCTGCGCGGTTTGTAGATATCCTGCAGAAAATGTCTAATAAACCGCTGACCACCCGGTCCTTCACCTCAATCACCAATCAGGACAGAGCCTTTCAACACTCAGGACCAATGGGAAGTCAGGAAAGGCAACTTCTACATCTCCACAGCCCCTCCTTTCCAATCTTCCTCCCCTCCACCCTCCTCCACATCCTCCTCCCCTCCACAGCCCCTCCTCCCCAATCCTCCTTCCCTCCACAGCCCCTCCTCCCCCATCCTCCTCCCCTCCACAGCCCCTCCTCCCCAATCTTCCTCCCCTCCACAGCCCCTCCTCCCCAACCTCCTCCACTCCACAGCCCCTCCTCCCCAATCCTCCTCCCCTCCACAGCCCCTCCTCCCCCATCCTCCTCCCCTCCACAGCCCCTCCTCCTCCCCTCCCCAATCCTCCTCCCCTCCACAGCCCCTCCTCCCCCCTCCACAGCCCCTCCTCCCCATCCTCCTCCCCTCCACAGCCCCTCCTCCCCAATCCTCCTCCCCTCCACAGCCCCTCCTCCCCTCCACAACCCCTCCTCCCCAATCCTTCTCCCCTCCACAGCCCCTCCTCCCCTCCACAGCCCCTCCTCCCCAATCCTCCTCCCCTCCACAGCCCCTCCTCCCCTCCACAGCCCCCCTCCTCCCCTCCACAGCTCCTCCTCAGCCCCCCTCCTCCCCTCCACAGCCCCTCCTCCCCAATCCTCCTCCCCTCCACAGCCCCTCCTCAGCCCCCCTCCTCCCCTCCACAGCTCCTCCTCAGCCCCCCTCCTCCCCTCCACAGCCCCTCCTCCCCAATCCTCCTCCCCAATCCTCCTCCCCTCCACAGCCCCTCCTCCCCAATCCTCCTCCCCTCCACAGCCCCTCCTCCCCTCCACAGCCCCTCCTCCCCTCCACAGCCCCTCCTCCCCAATCCTCCTCCCCTCCACAGCCCCTCCACCCCAATCCTCCTCCCCTCCACAGCCCCTCCACCCCAATCCTCCTCCCCTCCACAGCCCCTCCTCCCCAATCCTCCTCCCCTCCACAGCCCCTCCTCCCCTCCACAGCCCCTCCTCCCCTCCACAGCTCCTCCTCAGCCCCCCTCCTCCCCTCCACAGCCCCTCCTCCCCAATCCTCCTCCCCTCCACAGCCCCTCCTCCCATCCACAGCCCCTCCACAGCCCCTCCTCCCCAATCCTCCTCCCCTCCACAGCCCCTCCTCCCCAATCCTCCTCCCCTCCACAGCCCCTCCTCCCCAATCCTTCTCCCCTCCACAGCCCTTCCTCCCCTCCACAGCCCCTCCTCCCCTCCACAGCACCCCTCCTCCCCTCCACAGCACCCCTCCTCCCCTCCACAGCCCCTCCTCCTCCTCCCCTCCACAGCCCCTCCTCCCCAATCCTCCTCCCCTCCACAGCCCCTCCTCCCCATTCCTCCTCCCCTCCACAGCCCCTCCTCCTCCACATCCTCCTCCCCAATCCTCCTCCCCTCCACAGCCCCTCCTCCCCCATCCTCCTCCCCTCCACAGCCCCTCCTCCTCCCCTCCCCCATCCTCCTCCCCTCCACAGCCCCTCCACCCCAATCCTCCTCCCCTCCACAGCCCCTCCTCCCCAATCCTCCTCCCCTCCACAGCCCCTCCTCCCCTCCACAGCCCCTCCTCCCCTCCACAGCTCCTCCTCAGCCCCCCTCCTCCCCTCCACAGCCCCTCCTCCCCAATCCTCCTCCCCTCCACAGCCCCTCCTCCCATCCACAGCCCCTCCACAGCCCCTCCTCCCCAATCCTCCTCCCCTCCACAGCCCCTCCTCCCCAATCCTCCTCCCCTCCTCCCCAATCCTTCTCCCCTCCACAGCCCCTCCTCCCCTCCACAGCCCCTCCTCCCCTCCACAGCACCCCTCCTCCCCTCCACAGCACCCCTCCTCCCCTCCACAGCACCCCTCCTCCTCCTCCCCTCCACAGCCCCTCCTCCCCAATCCTCCTCCCCTCCACAGCCCCTCCTCCCCATTCCTCCTCCCCTCCACAGCCCCTCCTCCTCCACATCCTCCTCCCCAATCCTCCTCCCCTCCACAGCCCCTCCTCCCCCATCCTCCTCCCCTCCACAGCCCCTCCTCCTCCCCTCCCCCATCCTCCTCCCCTCCACAGCCCCTCCTCCTCCCCTCCCCAATCCTCCTCCCCTCCACAGCCCCTCCTCCTCCCCTCCCCAATCCTCCTCCCCTCTACAGCCCCTCCTCCTCCCCTCCCCAATCCTCCCCCCCTCCACAGCCCCTCCTCCTCCCCTCCCCAATCCTCCCCCCCTCCACAGCCCCTCCTCCTCCCCTCCCCAATCCTCCCCCCCTCCACAGCCCCTCCTCCCCAATCCTCCTCCCCTCCACAGCCCCTCCTCCCCAATCCTCCTCCCCTCCACAGCCCCTCCTCCCCAATCCTCCTCCCCTCCACAGCCCCTCCTTCCCAATCCTCCTCCCCTCCACAGCCCCTCCTCACCTCCACAGCCCCTCCTCCCCAATCCTCCTTCCCCCCACAGCCCCTCCTCCCCCCCACAGCCCCTCCTCCTCCCTTACAGCCCCTCCTCCTCCCCTCTATAGGCCCTCCTCCCCTCCACTGCCCCTTCTCCCCAATTATCCTCACCTCTATAGCCCCTCCTCAGCCCCTCCCCCAACCTCTATAGCCCCTCCTCCCCAATCCTCCTCTCCCATCCTCCTCCCCTCCACAGCCCCTCCTCCCCAATCGTCCTCCCCTCCACAGCCCCTCCTCCCCAATCCTCCTCACCTCTGTAGGCCCTCCTGCCCAATCCTCCTCACCTCTGTAGGCCCTCCTGCCCAATCCTCCTCCCCTCCACAGCTCCTTCTCCCCCATCCTCCTCCCCAATCCTCCTCACCTCTATAGTCCCTCCTCCCCAATCCTCCTCCCCCATCCTCCTCACCTCTATAGCCCCTCCTCCCCCATCCTCCTCACCTCTATAGCCCCTCCTCTCCAATCATCCTCCCCTCCACAGCCCCTCCTCCCCACCTCTATAGCCCCTCCTCCCCAATCCTCCTCCCCTCCACAGCCCCTCCTCGCCCATCCTCCTCACCTCTATAGCCCCTCCTCCCCAATCCTCCTCCCCTCCTCGCCCATCCTCCTCACAACCTCCTCCCCAATTCTTCTCACCTCTATAGCCCCTTCTCCCCTCCACAGCACCTCCTGCTCGATCCTCCTCGCCTCCACAGCCCCTCCCCCCCCCCCCCCCCAATTCCCCTCACCTCTATAGCCCCTCCTCTCCTCTATAGCCCCTCCTTGCCAATCCTCCTCACCTCCACAGCTCCTCCTCCCCCATCCTCCTCACTTCTATAGTAGATGGTAATATAATCAGCTCAAAGCAACCTGATACTGGCGTCTCCTGATATCATCTGTTTAGTAAGGTGTTATGTGTCTCTCCCATTGTATGTGCGTCCTGGGGGTGCATTCCCATTGTTAACGGAGTCACCTATTGTTTATGTCTGTCTGGTCATCTCTTGGAGATTAATATTGTGTCCACGTTACCTTGTTACTGAACCATTGTGGGATGTTACATGTTTATGTTTATTAGCTTACTATTTAATTAGATTAACGTTCACGTTGGCTGCTCCTTAACCATGTTAATTATCTTACTGTTAACAGAGCTTCATTTAACTCTCATCTGATCTTACATGCTATATTATATTCTGTGCCAGTTTACAATAAAGTCAGTTTGAGTTCCAGTTTGCATCTAAGCCAGTGTCGTCTAGTCTTGGTTGCTCAGCTATAATACCTGGTTCTTGGGTTCAGACCGGAGGAAGCTGTATCTTGACGGCAGCACCCAAGCTGGATGCTTGACGGTTCTATCACAGCTTCCCAACCTGTGACCCCAAAACTCACCCAACACCGCCCCTCCCCCTCCACCAACCATAGCTTCCCAACCTGTGACCCCAACACTCACCCAACTCCGCCCTTCCCCTCCCCCAACCATAGCTTCTCAACCTGCGACCCCAACACAAACCCAACACCGCCCTCCCCCTCCAACAACCATAGATTCCCAACCTGTGACCCCAACACTCACCCAACACCGCCCTCCCCCTCCACCAACCATAGCTTCCCAACCTGTGACCCCAACACAAACCCAACACCGCCCTCCCCCTCCACCAACCATAGCTTCCCAACCTGTGACCCCAACACAAACCCAACACCGCCCTCCCCCTCCACCAACCATAGCTTGCCAACCTGTGACCCCAAAACTCACCCAACACCGCCCCTCCCCCAACCATAGCTTCCCAACCTGTGACCCCAACACTCACCCAACTCCGCCCTTCCCCTCCCCCAACCATAGCTTCCCAACCTGTGACCCCAACACAAACCCAACACCGCCCTCCCCCTCCACCAACCATAGCTTCCCAACCTGTGACCCCAACACTCACCCAACTCCTCCCTCCCCTCCACCAACCATAGCTTCCCAACCTGTGACCCCAACACAAACCCAACACTGCCCTCCCCCTCCACCAACCATAGCTTCCCAACCTGTGACCCCAACACTCACTCAACACCGCCCTCCCCCAACCATAGCTTCTCAACCTGCGACCCCAACACTGCGCTCCCCCTCCACCAACCATAGCTTCCCAACCTGTGACCCCAACACTCACCCAACACCGCCCCCCCCCCCACCAACCATAGCTTCTCAACCTGTGAACCCAACACTCACCCAACACCGCCCTCCCCCTCCCCCAACCATAGCTTCTCAACCTGCGACCCCAACACTGCGCTCCCCCTCCACCAACCATAGCTTCCCAACCTGTGACCCCAACACTCACCCAACACCGCCCCCCCCCTCCACCAACCATAGCTTCTCAACCTGTGAACCCAACACTCACCCAACACCGCCCTCCCCCTCCACCAACCATAGCTTCTCAACCTGTGAACAAAACACCACCCTCCCCCTCCACCAACCATAGCTTCCCACCCTGTGACCCAAACACTCACCCAACTCCGCCCTCCCCCTCCACCAACTATAGCTTCCCAACCTGCGACCCCCAACACTCACCCAACTCCTCCCTCCCCCTCCACCAACCATAGCTTCCCAACCTGTGACCCCAACACTCACCCAACACCGCCCTCCCCCCTCCACCAACCATAGCTTCCCAACCTGTGACCCCAACACTCACCCAACTCCGCCCTCCCCCTCCACCAACTATAGCTTCCCAACCTGCGACCCCCAACACTCACCCAACTCCTCCCTCCCCTCCACCAACCATAGCTTCCCAACCTGTGACCCCAACACTCACCCAACTCCTCCCTCCCCTCCACCAACCATAGCTTCCCAACCTGCGACCCCCAACACTCACCCAACTCCTCCCTCCCCTCCACCAACCATAGCTTCCCAACCCCCAACACTCACCCAACTCCTCCCTCCCCTCCACCAACCATAGCTTCCCAACCTGTGACCCCAGCAATCACCCAACAGCACCCTTCCCCTCCACCAACCATAGCTTCTCAACCTGCGACCCCAACACAAACCCAACACCGCCCTCCCCCTCCACCAACCATAGCTTCCCAACCTGTGACCCCAACACTCCCCCAACACCGCCCTCCCCCAACCATAGCTTCCCAACCTGTGACCCCCAACACTCACCCAACACCGCCCTCCCCCTCCACCAACCATAGCTTCCCAACCTGTGACCCCAACACTCATCCAACAACACCGCCCTCCCCCTCCACCAACCATAGCTTCCCAACCTGTGACCCCAACACTCACCCAACACCGCCCTCCCCCTCCACCAACCATAGCTTCTCAACCTGCGACCCCAACACTCACCCAACTCCTCCCTCCCCTCCACCAACCATAGCTTCCCAACCTGTGACCCCAACACTCACCCAACACCGCCCTCCCCCTCCACCAACCATAGCTTCTCAACCTGCGACCCCAACACTCACCCAACACCACCCTCCCCCTCCACCAACCATAGCTTCTCCACCAGTGACCCCGACACTCACCCAACATCACCCTCCCCCCTCCATCAACCATAGCTTCTCAACCTGCGACCCCAACACCGCCCTCCCCCTCCACCAACCATAGCTTCCCAACCTGTGACCCCAAAACTCACCCAACACTGCCCTCCCCCTCCACCAACCATAGCTTCCCAACCCATGACCCCAACACTGCTTTCCACCACCATCCTAGTCCTTTTCTTTCACCCACAACCCTCAACACTCCTCTATGTCCTCACCTCTTCATAATCATACTTGTCCTCCGACCATAACTCACCAACTTGTAGCCCTAAAACTCACCTAAAACTGCCCTCCCCTTCTGCGCTGACACAGCAGCCAACCCACACCACCTGACTGCTCATGTTGGCGATATATTCCACTGACCCAACAACCTTACAACGGCCTCAGGAGCTTCACTCACACAAGTCTCGGTCAGAGTCCTCACCGCCTTCTCCCGCCGGCTGGCAAACTCTTCATCCTGGAAGATAGAGAGATGGGGGGGGGGGGGGGGTGAAGGGTGACTGCCGGCACTCAGCTCAACCCACAACTGGAGACTGGAGGAATTCATTCATCTGATGAACAGAAACTGAAAAATATAGACCCCCCCCCGATCCTTCCCTGAAAATGCTTCTTACCTGTAATGCTGATCCTCTTGATTTTTTAATTTCTGATCAGTGACCCAAAAAAAAGCATGCAGCCAGTGAAGTCACAACACATGAACCAGGCGACATAGAAAGACTGAAACCCGAGGATAAGTATGACGAGAACGAGTATTTTCAGAAGTCACCCAGCAGGAGCCCCCCCCCCCCATGTATTATCCAGTAGAAATGGAGGAAATGGGGCCATGTTGGCGGCCCGTATAACACACCCATCCTCATCCTTCACCATGATGAATATTCATCCTCACCCTCCTCTTCCTCCCTTCACCATGATAAATACCTCTGGGAGTCGATGATCCTTCTGGAACTGGGATACGGAGTAGGATCGGATGTAGTCCCCCATCTCCTGCCTGGTCTCTATGGCGCGTTTCACCAGCCACTGCCAAACAAACACAACATGCGAGTCTCAGAAACACGTTCTTACTCGCCACCTCCCCCCGTCCCGCCTCCTCACCCCATTCCCCTCCCCCCGCCTCCTCACCCCATTCCCCTCCCCCCGTCCCGCCTCCTCACCCCATTCCCCTCCCCGTCCCGCCTCCTCACCCCATCCCCCCGGCCCACCACCGCGCTCCCCAGCCTGACCCGCCACCTCTCCCCCCCCCCTCATCCCCATCCCCCCCACTGGGCCCACCACCGCTCTCCCCAGCCTGACCCGCCACCTCTCCCCCCCTCCTCAACCCCATCCCCCCACTGGGCCCACCACCGCTCTCCCCAGCCTGACCCGCCACCTCTCCCCCCCCTCCTCAACCCCATCCCCCCCACTGGGCCCACCACCGCTCTCCCAGCCTGACCCGCCACCTCTCCCCCCCCTCCTCAACCCCATCCCCCCCACTGGGCCCACCACCGCTCTCCCCAGCCTGACCCGCCACCTCTCCCCCCCCTCCTCAACCCCATCCCCCCCACTGGGCTCACCACCGCTCTCCCCAGCCTGACCCGCCACCTCTCCCCCCCCTCCTCAACCCCATCCCCCCCACTGGGCCCACCACCGCTCTCCCCAGCCTGACCCGCCACCTCTCCCCCCCCTCCTCAACCCCATCCCCCCCACTGGGCTCACCACCGCTCTCCCCAGCCTGACCCGCCACCTCTCCCCCCCTCCTCAACCCCATCCCCCCCACTGGGCCCACCACCGCTCTCCCCAGCCTGACCCGCCACCTCTCCCCCCCCTCCTCAACCCCATCCCCCCCACTGGGCCCACCACCGCTCTCCCCAGCCTGACCCGCCACCTCTCCCCCCCCTCCTCAACCCCATCCCCCCCACTGGGCCCACCACCGCTCTCCCCAGCCTGACCCGCCACCTCTCCCCCCCTCCTCAACCCCATCCCCCCCACTGGGCCCACCACCGCTCTCCCCAGCCTGACCCGCCACCTCTCCCCCCCTCCTCAACCCCATCCCCCCCACTGGGCCCACCACCGCGATCCCCAGCCTGACCCGCCACCTCGCCCCCCCCCCTCCTCAACCCCATCCCCCCACTGGGCCCACCACCGCTCTCCCCAGCCTGACCCGCCACCTCTCCCCCCCTCCTCAACCCCATCCCCCCCACTGGGCCCACCACCGCTCTCCCCAGCCTGACCCGCCACCTCTCCCCCCTCCTCAACCCCATCCCCCCACTGGGCCCACCACCGCGATCCCCAGCCTGACCCGCCACCTCTCCCCCCCCTCCTCAACCCCATCCCCCCCACTGGGCCCACCACCGCTCTCCCCAGCCTGACCCGCCACCTCTCCCCCCCCTCCTCAACCCCATCCCCCCCACTGGGCCCACCACCGCTCTCCCCAGCCTGACCCGCCACCTCTCCCCCCCCTCCTCAACCCCATCCCCCCCACTGGGCCCACCACCGCTCTCCCCAGCCTGACCCGCCACCTCTCCCCCCTCCTCAACCCCATCCCCCCCACTGGGCCCACCACCGCTCTCCCCAGCCTGACCCGCCACCTCGCCCCCCCCCCCTCCTCAACCCCATCCCCCCACTGGGCCCACCACCGCTCTCCCCAGCCTGACCCGCCACCTCTCCCCCCCTCCTCAACCCCATCCCCCCCACTGGGCCCACCACCGCGATCCCCAGCCTGACCCGCCACCTCGCCCCCCCCCTCCTCAACCCCATCCCCCCACTGGGCCACCACCGCTCTCCCCAGCCTGACCCGCCACCTCTCCCCCCTCCTCAACCCCATCCCCCCCACTGGGCCCACCACCGCTCTCCCCAGCCTGACCCGCCACCTCTCCCCCCCTCCTCAACCCCATCCCCCCACTGGGCCCACCACCGCGATCCCCAGCCTGACCCGCCACCTCGCCCCCCCCCCTCCTCAACCCCATCCCCCCACTGGGCCCACCACCGCTCTCCCCAGCCTGACCAGCCACCTCTCCCCCCTCCTCAACCCCATCCCCCCCACTGGGCCCACCACCGCGATCCCCAGCCTGACCCGCCACCTCACCCCCCCCCCTCCTCAACCCCATCCCCCCACTGGGCCCACCACCGCTCTCCCCAGCCTGACCCGCCACCTCTCCCCCCCCTCCTCAACCCCATCCCCCCCACTGGGCCCACCACCGCTCTCCCCAGCCTGACCCGCCACCTCTCCCCCCCTCCTCAACCCCATCCCCCCCACTGGGCCCACCACCGCGATCCCCAGCCTGACCCGCCACCTCGCCCCCCCCCCCTCCTCAACCCCATCCCCCCACTGGGCCCACCACCGCTCTCCCCAGCCTGACCCGCCACCTCTCCCCCCCTCCTCAACCCCATCCCCCCACTGGGCCCACCACCGCTCTCCCCAGCCTGACCCGCCACCTCTCCCCCCCCCTCCTCAACCCCATCCCCCCCACTGGGCCCACCACCGCTCTCCCCAGCCTGACCCGCCACCTCTCCCCCCCTCCTCAACCCCATCCCCCCCACTGGGCCCACCACCGCTCTCCCCAGCCTGGCCCGCCACCTCTCCCCCCCCCTCCTCAACCCCATCCCCCCCACTGGGCCCACCACCGCTCTCCCCAGCCTGACCCGCCACCTCTCCCCCCCCCTCCTCAACCCCATCCCCCCCACTGGGCCCACCACCGCTCTCCCCAGCCTGACCCGCCACCTCTCCCCCCCTCCTCAACCCCATCCCCCCCACTGGGCCCACCACCGCTCTCCCCAGCCTGACCCGCCACCTCTCCCCCCCCTCCTCAACCCCATCCCCCCCCACTGGGCCCACCACCGCTCTCCCCAGCCTGACCCGCCACCTCTCCCCCCCCTCCTCAACCCCATCCCCCCCACTGGGCCCACCACCGCTCTCCCCAGCCTGACCCGCCACCTCTCCCCCCCCTCCTCAACCCCATCCCCCCCACTGGGCCCACCACCGCTCTCCCCAGCCTGACCCGCCACCTCTCCCCCCCTTCTCAACCCCATCCCCCCACTGGGCCCACCACCGCTCTCCCCAGCCTGACCCGCCACCTCTCCCCCCCCTCCTCAACCCCATCCCCCCCACTGGGCCCACCACCGCTCTCCCCAGCCTGACCCGCCACCTCTCCCCCCCCTCCTCAACCCCATCCCCCCCACTGGGCCCACCACCGCTCTCCCCAGCCTGACCCTCCACCCCATCCCCCCCTCCTCAACCCCATCCCCCCCACTGGGCCCACCACCGCGATCCCCAGCCTGACCCGCCACCTCGTCCCCCCCCCTCCTCAACCCCATCCCCCCCACTGGGCCCACCACCGCTCTCCCCAGCCTGACCCGCCACCTCTCCCCCCCTCCTCAACCCCATCCCCCCCACTGGGTCCACCACCGCGATCCCCAGCCTGACCCGCCACCTCGCCCCCCCCCTCCTCAACCCCATCCCCCCCACTGGGCCCACCACCGCTCTCCCCAGCCTGACCCGCCACCTCTCCCCCCCTCCTCAACCCCATCCCCCCCACTGGGCCCACCACCGCGATCCCCAGCCTGACCCGCCACCTCGCCCCCCCCCCCTCCTCAACCCCCCCCGGCCCACCACCACCTCCTAGTCTGACCCGCCACCTCGCCCCGTCCCGCCTCCTCACCCCATTCCCCTCCCCCGTTCCGCCTCCTCACCCCACCCCCCCCCCGGCCCACCACCGCTCTCCCCAGCCTGACCCGCCACCTCTCCCCCCCTCCTCAACCCCATCCCCCCCACTGGGCTCACCACCGCTCTCCCCAGCCTGACCCGCCACCTCTCCCCCCCTCCTCAACCCCATCCCCCCACTGGGCCCACCACCGCTCTCCCCAGCCTGACCCGCCACCTCTCCCCCCCCTCCTCAACCCCATCCCCCCCACTGGGCCCACCACCGCTCTCCCCAGCCTGACCCGCCACCTCTCCCCCCCTCCTCAACCCCATCCCCCCCACTGGGCCCACCACCGCTCTCCCCAGCCTGACCCGCCACCTCTCCCCCCCCTCCTCAACCCCATCCCCCCCACTGGGCCCACCACCGCTCTCCCCAGCCTGACCCGCCACCTCTCCCCCCCTCCTCAACCCCATCCCCCCCACTGGGCCCACCACCGCGATCCCCAGCCTGACCCGCCACCTCGCCCCCCCCCCTCCTCAACCCCATCCCCCCACTGGGCCCACCACCGCTCTCCCCAGCCTGACCCGCCACCTCTCCCCCCCTCCTCAACCCCATCCCCCCCACTGGGCCCACCACCGCTCTCCCCAGCCTGACCCGCCACCTCTCCCCCCCTCCTCAACCCCATCCCCCCCACTGGGCCCACCACCGCGATCCCCAGCCTGACCCCGCCACCTCGCCCCCCCCCCTCCTCAACCCCATCCCCCCACTGGGCCCACCACCGCTCTCCCCAGCCTGACCAGCCACCTCTCCCCCCCTCCTCAACCCCATCCCCCCCACTGGGCCCACCACCGCGATCCCCAGCCTGACCCGCCACCTCACCCCCCCCCCTCCTCAACCCCATCCCCCCACTGGGCCCACCACCGCTCTCCCCAGCCTGACCCGCCACCTCTCCCCCCCCTCCTCAACCCCATCCCCCCCACTGGGCCCACCACCGCTCTCCCCAGCCTGACCCGCCACCTCTCCCCCCCTCCTCAACCCCATCCCCCCCACTGGGCCCACCACCGCGATCCCCAGCCTGACCCGCCACCTCGCCCCCCCCCCTCCTCAACCCCATCCCCCCACTGGGCCCACCACCGCTCTCCCCAGCCTGACCCGCCACCTCTCCCCCCCTCCTCAACCCCATCCCCCCACTGGGCCCACCACCGCTCTCCCCAGCCTGACCCGCCACCTCTCCCCCCCCTCCTCAACCCCATCCCCCCCACTGGGCCCACCACCGCTCTCCCCAGCCTGACCCGCCACCTCTCCCCCCCCTCCTCAACCCCATCCCCCCCACTGGGCCCACCACCGCTCTCCCCAGCCTGACCCGCCACCTCTCCCCCCCTCCTCAACCCCATCCCCCCCACTGGGCCCACCACCGCTCTCCCCAGCCTGACCCGCCACCTCTCCCCCCCCTCCTCAACCCCATCCCCCCCACTGGGCCCACCACCGCTCTCCCCAGCCTGACCCCGCCACCTCTCCCCCCCCTCCTCAACCCCATCCCCCCCACTGGGCCCACCACCGCTCTCCCCAGCCTGACCCGCCACCTCTCCCCCCCTCCTCAACCCCATCCCCCCCACTGGGCCCACCACCGCTCTCCCCAGCCTGACCCGCCACCTCTCCCCCCCCTCCTCAACCCCATCCCCCCCACTGGGCCCACCACCGCTCTCCCCAGCCTGACCCGCCACCTCTCCCCCCCCTCCTCAACCCCATCCCCCCCCACTGGGCCCACCACCGCTCTCCCCAGCCTGACCCGCCACCTCTCCCCCCCTCCTCAACCCCATCCCCCCCACTGGGCCCACCACCGCTCTCCCCAGCCTGACCCGCCACCTCTCCCCCCCTTCTCAACCCCATCCCCCCCACTGGGCCCACCACCGCTCTCCCCAGCCTGACCCGCCACCTCTCCCCCCCCTCCTCAACCCCAT
>JBBDGP010005209.1:0-72534 GCA_037952835.1 Lithobates septentrionalis | reverse complement strand
GGCACCATTCCCTCTCTGCTGACCTCCCAACACTGGGGCGCCATTCCTTCCCCGCTGACTTCCGACGGTGGGGCACCATTCCCTTCCCCCGCTGACTTCCCGACGGTGGGGCACCATTCCCTTCCCCCGCTGACTTCCCGACGGTGGGGCACCATTCCCTTCCCCCGCTGACTTCCCGGCGGTGGGGCGCCATTCCCTTCCCCCGCTGACTTCCCGACGGTGGGGCGCCATTCCCTTCCCCCGCTGACTTCCCGACGGTGGGGCGCCATTCCTTCCCCCGCTGACCTCCTGACGGCAGGGCGCCATTCCCTCCCCCCCCCCCCCCGCTGACCTCCCGACGGCAGGGCGCCATTCCCTCCCCCCCCCCCCCCCCCACCCCCGCTGACCTCCCGACGGCGGGGCGCCATTCCCCCCCCCCCCCCCCCCCCGCTGACCTCCCGACGGCGGGGCGCCATTCCCTCCCCCCCCGCTGACCTCCCGACGGCGGGGCGCCATTCCCTCCCCCCCCCCGCTGACCTCCCGACGGCGGGGCGCCATTCCCTCCCCCCCCCGCTGACCTCCCGACGGCGGGGCACCATTCCCTCCCCCCCCGCTGACCTCCCGACGGCGGGGCGCCATTCCCTCCTCCCCCCCCCCCCCCGCTGACCTCCCGACGGCGGGGCGCCATACCCCCCCCCCCCCCCCCGCTGACCTCCCGACGGCGGGGCGCCATTCCCTTCCCCCCCCCCCCCCCGCTGACCTCCCGACAGTGGGGCACCATTCGACTTGAGAATAAATTCTAACACAACTTGTCAGGAAGATTTAAACATTTGAATGTCAATAGCCTGGTCACTTTTTAAAGCCTTTCAACCTTAAAGGACCAACAGGGAGGCAGATGAGGCAGGGCCTAGCTTAAATGTTTTTAGAAAAAGTGGAGATTTGCACATAACTTCAGCAGTTTTATCTCTGCCGATTTGCTTTTGGAATGCTGGTTTTACTAATGGTATCCTCCTGCTTTTAGGTCCTATCACATGCTTAGTTTGAAATGCTCAGATTTGTGGCCAATTTACTGGAAACAAAGAAGGAATTGATGAGGAACAATGATCATACTGCCAGTCTGGTGTTTCTGGAGTAAAATTATCTCTAGGAAAATTTGTTGCATGATATGGAATATATATTAAAGCGGCCACCAACATTGGACATGGTGATGACACCAAATTCCTTCCTTCCAAGGAAATCCGCAATACTCGCATATAAAAAGGTCCACTCTAAACTAAACCCGAGACTTGCTTTCAGCGCCAACCCTTCCCCCCCCCCCCCCCCCATGGGTGAACTATAAAGCTTTACCTTAAAACTTACACTGCCCCTAAACAACACTTAGGTGCTTATTTAGGACACTTTTCACTTTTGGTAAAAAACAGATGATTGAGCTGCAGTTTTATTGCCCAGCCGCCCACCCACCTAAAATCCAACATACAGCTGGAGGGGACTTGTCCACATTTTGTGTTTCTTTGCGGCCGTGGCAAATTCAGCACGGCATGCAAAGTTGCCAATCGCCACCACAGGCCAAACTCGCCTGCTCAAATCCAATGAGGCCATGCCTCATCGGATTGCCTCCTCAACGCCGGGAAGCCGCTGCTTAGGGCCACCAGTTTGAGACCCTTGCTCTAGACCAGGGATATGCATTTAGCGGACCTACAGCTGTTGCAGAACTACAACTCCCATGAGGCATCGCAAGACTCTGACAGCCACAAACATGACACGCAGAGGCATGATGGGACTTGTAGTTCAACAGCTGGAGGTCCGCTAAAAGTCCCATCATGCCTCTGCATGTCATGTTTGTGGCTGTCAGAGTCTTGCTAGGCCTCATGGGAGTTGTAGTTCTGCAACAGCTGTAGGTCCGCTAATTGCATATCCCTGCTCTAGACAGACTATTTATAGCTGAAAGACAAAAACAGAACATTCCATAGCTCAACTCACCAACCAGTCTGCCAACTGACCGAATTAACCTGTCCAACAGTCTGCGTTAAAAGCCGGGGTTTAGTTATCACGCATTTGCAAACGCATGCATAAGCTGCAAGGCCTCTTCACGGCACCCTGTGTATTGCTTGCAGTCCTAACGCTACTGAATTTATAAGAGTCTCCACAATGGAAGCACATGCATTAAATGGATAGATGAGGGGCAGGTGGGCCTGGAAGAAGACTATTTATAGCACCTGGAGAGTCGAGACTCCGGGATGAAAATAGACCCAGCTTGTAGAAATCCCGTTTTTAATTCTTGGGGGTAGAAAGAGACCAGGGATCTCATGGTTTGAATATATTCTCTTTTTTGGAGGATGAAATGTCTACAGGATGTGGGGGAGGAGTGATGGAACTAAAAGGCCCAGGGTCCCTGGCTCTTATACTACACCAAGGACCTCCAAGTAGGCCAGTGCCCGGTCGCAGGTGCGACCTTTGTGACCCTGGTGGTTCCTCCACTGGTGTCAGTTTTTTATTTTTTTTTATAATATTGTTTTAAAAAAAAAATTTTAGGAGCCCCGTTGTGGGTCTAAACAGACCTCTGATGTTTCACCTTGAGATGGAGAAAGGAGATTGAGGAAACTGAAGGATAGCAAACTTTTACTATGTTTTAGTTATGAATGAACACAGTCAGTGATCAGTACAGATCACTGACTCTATTCATTTAGACAAGGAAGGGGTCGGCAAATGACAGATTTGCTGGCCCCTTCCCTGCTCTCTATCCTGACACATCCCCTGCAGCAGGGGAGGGGGGAACCTGGCAGAGCTGCAGGGGATGAGGGAGGCCAGGAGAGAAGACATGGGCCGGGGGGGGAGCATTAAGAAGCTGGATAGCAGGGGTGGTGGCGGCATATGAAGGAACCAATCCCCTCCGTCCTGCAGCTGCTGGATTCCTGGAGGAGAAGAGAAGCGGCATTCAGCAGCTGTAGGAGGGAGGGGATTGGTTCCTCTATATGCCACCACCCTTCCTTTCCAGGTGCTCAGGGGGCCATGGGTCTGAGTCGCAATTTTAACCCCTGTAGGTACATCCCCTGATCCCAGTATTACAGTATATAATATGGGTATTTCTTTGATGGTCAGCTCCATCTAGTGGCCATAATCCATTATTTTCTTGTATCACTCTATACCAGGGGTCGTCAACCCCAAGGCCGTGAGTGCTGGCGGCTGGCATGAGACACCTGGGCGGGTATGAAAGATCCGGGCGGCCAGCATGAGACAGCTGAGCGGCCGGCATATGAGAGAGGTGGATGGAAGAAGCGAGCGGGCAAGCAGAGATGACATCATCTCTCCGCCACCTGCATCACCGCTCTTCTGCCCTCACAGCCGGTGTCCTGTCAGCCTCAGTGTCAGAGGTGCGGCAGGGAGCGGAGAGATGACATCATCTCTCACTGCCCGCCCCGCATCACCGTTCTCCTGCCTTCATTCGGAACTCACCACTGCACAGAGGCCTGTCTCTGTGCTAAATGGACCAGTGCTGCCACCAATGCAGTGGTGGCAGACAGTGTGGCAAGTGATATTCTGCATCTGGTTTTAGGCAATGTGGCAGGTTGCGTGGAAAGTGACATTCCGCATCTGGTGACAGGCAACGTGGCAGGTGCCATAGCAAGTGACGTTCCCCATCTGGTGGCAGGTGACATTCCGCATCTGGTGACAGGCAACGTGGCAAGTGACATTCCACATCTGATAACAGGCAACGTGGCAAGTGACATTCCACATCTGATAACAGGCAACGTGGCAAGTGACAATCAACATCTTATGGCAGGTGACGTGGCAAGTGACATTCCACATCTGGTGACAGGCAACGTGGCAGGTGACATTCCGCATCTGGTGACAGGCAACGTGGCAAGTGACATTCCACATCTGATAACAGGCAACGTGGCAAGTGACAATCAACATCTTATGGCAGGTGACGTGGCAAGTGACATTCCACATCTGGTGACAGGCAACGTGGCAGGTGACATTCCACATCTGGTGACAGACGACGTGGCAAGTGACAATCAACATCTTGTGGCAAGTGACATTTCGCAGCTGGTGGCAGGCGGCGTGGCAAGTGACAATCCACATCGGGTGGCAGGCGACGGTGGCAAGTGACACACTCGGGGCTCCCACTGATTCTGCATTAAGGGGAGTTGAACTATTTCATTTATCACTACAATGTAATAATAGAAAGAATGCGCTTCAATCAACCTGACACCATATCAAGCGTAGTGTCGGGATGATTGAATCGCCAACACCAGCCATTGCCCGCAAAAAAAATTCATGTGGATGTTACTTTGACACGCGCCACCTACCTAAACATTGTTGGTAACCAAGTAGGGGTGTGGAAATGGAACATGTTCATGGAAACAGTATTTCCCGATGGCAGTGGCCTCTTTCCATAGGATAATGCGCCCTGCCACACTACAAAAATAGTTCAAGAACGGTTAGAGGAACACAACAAGGAGTCAACGAGACTTCGCCAACTCTTTTTTTTTTTTTTCTTCCCATTCATAACAATGGCAGGCATTTTCCATGTACAGCGACTGATCACTATGATAGCCAATCACAGTGATCAGGTGATCAGGAACTGGGACCTGGGTTCCCGATCATTAGTAGGAGATGAGGAGCTCAGTCTCTCTTTGTGTGGTGCCCAGTGTGCAGCGCGCTCCCAGCACAAACACAGCAGCGCATGTATGTGACCCTACAGACATAGACCCACTTCCTTGAGGCTGCATATATACAGTATTTGTATGCTCTGCAGGAAGGGGGGTAAAAGCAAATAACATTTTTCAAACAACATTTGTCAAGACTATAAAATTTCATATGAATTGCGTTCAGAAGAACGCTCTTTGAAAGTCTATTAGTGTATAGTAGAGTTGGGCGAACGATCGAGCCGAGCAAAAATTCGGCCGAACATCGCCTGTGCAACTGTTTGGCGAACAACTCGAATTTGTAGGGCATTCGGCGGGTGTTCGCCCCCGCCGAAGCCGGCCCTTCGGGTCTGATATGGGTTTTAGGGGGAACCCCACTCCAATTTTTTTTTTTAAAAAAAACAGCGTGGGGTCCCCCCCAAAATCCATACCAGACCCTTATCTGTTCATGCAGCCCAGCAGGATTTTTCATTTTTATTGTTTCACTTTCACTAAAAAATTATTTGCATTAATACATGTCCCCCAGGGCAGAACCCGGCCCCCCCATACCCTTTTTTAGGCCAATTACTTGCATATAAGCCTTCAAAATGGGGATTCTGCTACGAACCGAACCAGGGGGGGAGGGGGGTTCGGCCCATCTCTAGTGTATGGCCAGCTTTACTTGTGAATAAAACAGACAGAAGAATAATTCTGTATTATCTGACAGATTCAAGCATTCTGATTGGTCCCCTCCAAGAGCTGTGAGATGTCAAACAAGAACCTCAAAATTATTGCCATACTTGACAAAACCAGAAGATTTTACCCCCTTCCTGACCAGAGCATTTTTCGCGATACGGCACTGTGTCGCTTTAGCTGACAATTGCGCAGTCGTGCGACGTTGCACCCAAACAAAATTGACGTCCTTTTTTTTTCCCACAAACAGAGTTTTCTTTTGGTGGTATTTGATCATCTCTGCGGTTTTTATTTTTTGCGCTATAAACAAAAAAAGAGCGACAATTTTGAAAAAAAACGCAATATTTTTTACTTTTTGCTATAATAAATATCCCCCAAAAAATATATTTAAAAAAAAAACGAATTTCTTTCTCAGTTTAGGCCGATATGTATTCTTCTATATATTTTTGTTAAAAAAAAAAAAAAAAAAAAAAAAAATCGCAATAATCGTATATTGATTGGTTTGCGCAAAAGTTATAGCGTCTACAAAATAGGGGATAGATTTATGGCATTTTTATTAATTGTTTTTTTTACTAGTAATGCCGGCGATCTGCGATTTTTATTGTGACTGCGACATTATGGTGGATACATCGGACAATTTTGACACTATTTTGGGACATAATTCTGTCATTTATACAGCGATCAGTGCTATAAAGATGCACTGAGTACTATGTAAATGACACTGGCAGTGAAGGGGTTAAACACTAGGGGGCGATCAAGGGGTTAAGTGTGTCCTAGGGAGTGATTCTAACTGGGGGGGGGGGGGTGGGCTACATCACAGCGATCACTGTTCCCGATGACAGGGAGCAGTAGATCCCTGTCGTGTCACAAGGCAGAACGGGGAAATGCCTTGTTTACATAGGCATCTCCCCGGAGCTGCCTCTCCGCACCACAATCACGGGCCGCCGGCGAACTTCGAGTTCCTGGGACCCGCGGGCACGCTCGTGCGACGGGCGCCCGATAGGCAGCAAATTTAAAGGGAACGTACAGGTACGCCCATTTGCCTGCCTGTGCCATTCTGCCGATGTACATCAGCAAGTGGGTTAATCAGCGTATTGATCTCTCCAGGCTGAGTTGGGTCCTCTTTTGGTGGGACCAAAGGAAGCCTGGGTTCACAGTGATGCAAATTTACAGCGGATTTGATGCGTTTAGGAGCACACAGTTTGCAAGGTCATGTAAAAAACACAGTATTCCATGGCTTTGGTTCACATCTATGCCTTGCGAATTTGGTGCGAAGAAAAAAAAAAGGGTCCTGTGCGTGTTGACTGCGGGTGCCATGCGATGCGATGCGATCCTATGGTGCAGTGCGAATTTTATCTTCATAGGCTTCAATTGAACTTGCAGTAAACTCGCGGCACACAATTTCACATCACATCTCTGCGAATTGTTCACTGTCTGCCTCCTGAAAATCGCGGTAAAAAAATTGCGGTAAATTCGACACCTGTCCACCCCGAAACGCAAGGAGAATTCGCGCCTCACACAAATTCGCAGTACATCGCATCGCATCGCAGTAGTGTGAACCTAGGCTTAAAGTCCAGGACGTTATATGACGTCCACCCAGCACCTTCCCACCAAGTTCATTGCATTTTACCAATCCTTAACTTTTGGAGAAAATTTTAGGGACACGAGAACCTACCACTGATATCGTAACCCCCCCTCCCCCCCCCCCTCCCGGTCTGAAATATCCAGGCTGTGTACAAATCTTCAGCAAATTCAAGGAGCAAATGAGAAGTTTGATCAAAGTTTTTACTCTGCGTACAATAGAAAGGAGTCAGTACAGCTTTCATATTTTCTGAATAAAGTCCCAATATTTCAATCTTTTTTTTTTTTTTAATTCTTTATTTTCATAGAGATTATGACACAATTATCAAAAGCAAATATATCACCCCACTATAACATCACTTTGACAATACCACCTATTATCTATATCACAACCCTATTGCCTTGTCATTCTACATTATCCAGTTGCCGACCGCCGCACACCGATATACGTCGGCAGAATGGCAGCGGTGGGCAAATGGGCGTACCTGTACGTCCCCTATAAGAGCCGGGGATAGCATGCGCGAGTGCGCGCCACTGTGCACAGTGTGGCCGTGTCACGGAGATCGTGTCACGGAGCCGCAGAACGGGGAAGTGCCTATGTAAACAAGGCATTTCCCCGTTCTGGCTTGTGCCATGACAGAGATCACCGCTCCCTGTCATCGGGAGCGGTGATCGCTGTCATGTGACTTGAAGCCCAAACCCCCCTACACAGTTAGAATCACTCCCTAGGACACACTTAACCCCTTGATAGCCCCCTAGTGGTTAACTCCTTCACTGCCAGTGTCATTTACACAGTAATCAATGCATTTTTATAGTACTGATCGCTGTATAAATGACAATGGTCCCAAAGTAGTATTAAAAATGTCCGATGTGTCCGCCATAATGTCACAGTCCCGATAAAAATATCGCAAATCGCCGCCATTACTAATAAAAAAAAAATAATAATAAAAATGCCATAAAACTATCCCCTATTTTATAGATGCTAACCAATCAATATACGCTTATTGCGATTTTTTTTTTTTACCAAAAATATGTAGAAGAATACGTATTGGCCTAAACTGAGGAAAAATTTTTTTTTCTATATATATTTTTGGGGGGGATATTGATTATAGCAAAAAATAAAAAAAGAATGCGTTTTTTTTTTAAAATTGACCCTCTTTTTTTGTTTATAGCGCAAAAAATAAAAAACCGCAGAGGCGATCAAATACCACCAAAAGGAAGCTCTATTTGTGGGGGGAAAAAAAGACGTCAGTTTTGTTTGGGTGCAACGTCGCACGACCGCGCAATTGTCAGTTAAAGCGACGCAGTGCCGAATCGCAAAAAGTGCTCTGGTCAGGAAGGGGGGTAAAATCTTCCGGGGCTGAAGCGGTTATCTTAAACGTGTATTCATTTCCTCGAACTATCCATTGCGATCAGTTCCATAAACAAAATATAACTTCTCTTTTTCTTTGACCATGAGAACCTCATGTTAATATCAAAAAATAAGGGAAAGGGGGAAAAAAAAAAAAAGCCTCCCCTCCCCTCCCACCCTCTCCCAGCAGAGGGCGCCAACAACCCTACCTATCTTCTCTCAAAGCCCCTCCCTATGTAGGCAAGATAAGGGGCCCCATATCTTGCGATATTTCTCATCATGGTAAGATTCTCCATTTGTTGCCAATATTTTAATCTTGATAACTGCAGCATGAAGCACCATAATAAAGAATAAAAAAAATAGAAAAAGCTTTTTGTGCTCAGTACTGGCGACCAATAATGTGTTTCAGTCTCTTCTTGATACAAGTTACGGTATAAGGAGTCTTCAGAAAGGTCCTCAGTGTATTGTCCGCTCTCCACATGGATTGTCCGGGGGGGGGTGTCCTGGAGACAAACGTCAGGACTGGCGGGATCCTCATGCTCAGGTCTTCGTAGGACATTGGATTTTGTAGCCGACCACGTATGCCTGGACATACACCCGGACCTGGTTGATCCTGCCAGAAGACACCAACATTCAGAAGGGCCATCATCACCAAAACAGTCAAAGTACAACTCTGCCAGAATTTTTAAGCAAAAGGTCATCTCCTGGGACCTGCCTTATAAGAGGGGGCTGGGGGGGGGTCTAACCAGTTTGCCCGAAAATTAACCACTAGATGACCAGCCGAGCCCAGGTTGGCTCTCCTGGGCAAATCGCTGTAGCTATACGTCAGCTACTTTAAGACCAGTAAGGGGGGGGGGGGGGGGGGCGTGCGCCGCGACAACGGAGCCAGGCACACGCGATCGCTCCTGACAGAGGCAGAACGGAGATCTGTCAATGTACACCAACAGATCTCCGTTCTGTCAGGGGAGAGGAGACAGATCTGTTGCTCATACTAAAGCCCCCATACACACTATTAGATTTTCTGTAGATTTTTGTCTTCGGATTTACCAAAACTATATAAATTGAGGTCAAACCTTAAAGCCTCGCACACACGATCGGATTTTAGGCAGGGAATTGTGATGACAGGCTGTTGGCCTAAAGTCCGAACGTCGGTACGCTCCATCAGACAATTGTTGGCCAACTTTCCGCCCAACAAATGTTGGGTGGCAGGCTAGTAAATGTTTCGGCTGACAACGGTCTGTTGTCGGATTTTCCTATCGTGTGTACACAAGTCCGTCACACAGAAGTCCAAAGTACAAACACGCATGCTCGGAACCAGTGCTCACCAAACACGACATTAGCAGAAGGTGCCCAAAGGGTGGCGCTCAAGAGCTGAAATTCCACGCAGTACGTCACTACGTTCGTGTTCGTTGGCCGACAATTGTGTGGCGTTTGTATGCGAGACAAGTTCACGGCACACGCCCTTCGGACAAAAGTCCGACAACAAAGTTTTGTTGGCGGAAAATTTGAGAACCTGCTACCCAACATTTGTTGGCGGAAAGTCCGCCAACAAATGTTCG
Organism: Lithobates septentrionalis; assembly: GCA_037952835.1. NCBI lineage: Eukaryota > Metazoa > Chordata > Amphibia > Anura > Ranidae > Lithobates > Lithobates septentrionalis. The sequence continues at coordinate 62,743 of JBBDGP010005209.1, read as the reverse complement.
ATGGAGCGTACACACGGTCGGCCTTTCCGACAACAAGCATCACATCCAACATTTCCCGTCGGAAAGTCCGATCGTGTGTACGGGGCATGATAGTGTGTATGGGATCTAAATATGAACAGAGATAGGTCTCCTCCTCCAGGCAGTCCCATCCCCCCCACAGTTAGACTCACTCCCTAGGACACACATTTAACCCCTTGATCGCCCCCTCGTGTTATCCCCGTCCCTGCCAGTGACATTTATACAGTAATCAGTGCATTTTTATAGCACTGTTCGCTGTATAAATGTGAACGGTAGCAAAAAAAGTGTCCGATCTGTCCGTCGCAACGTCACAGTCCCAATAAAAATCGCAGATCGTCGCCATTACTAGTAAAAAAAAAAAAATTATAATAAAAATGCCAAAAATCTATCCCCCTTGTAGGCGCTATAACTTTTGCGCAAACCAAACAATATACGCTTATTGCGAATTTTTTTTTACCAAAAATATGTAGAAGAATACATATCGGCCTAAACTGAGGAAGAAATTTGTTTTTTTAGATATATTTTTGGGGGATATTTATTATAGCAAAAAGTAAAAAATATCGCTTTTTTTTTTTCAAAATTGTTGCTCTTTTTTTGTTTATAGCGCAAAAAATAAAAACCGCAGAGGTGATCAAATACCACCAAAAGAAATCTCTATTTGTGGGAAAAAAAGGACATCAATTTTGTTTGGGTGCAACGTCGCACGACCGCGCAATTGTCAGTTAAAGCGACGCAATGCCGAATCGCTAAAAATGGTCTGGTCATTAAGGGGGCAAATTCTTCCCGGGCTGAAGTGGTTAAATAGGTTGTAAAGCTCCCTGTGTAATTTGTACCTATGGGTAAGCCTAGAATAAGGCTTCCTTCAGGTACTGTAAATATCTCCTAAACGTGCGCTGATGTATACCGTATACTTCGCTGATAATGTCATCGGCGCATTGCGCTCTGAAGGAACGCCCGTGCGATTTCTTCAGGAGCGCATGCCGTGACCAACCGTGAGTGACATCACGTGTCTCCGGCCAGTCACACAGCCGGAGTCCGTTACCCCTGAAGGAAGGCAGGTGAAGATGGATGCAGCCTGCAGCGGGGACGACGCGGGCTTCGTTTGCAGGTAAATTTCACATAATGTGCTAGTATGTGATGCATACTAGCACATTATACCTTTACTTTACAGGGGGGGGGGGGGGAACACAGAGTCTACTTACATAATTTGTAATAAAAACATCTTTGCCATTCTGGAGCTTCCCTCCAACCACTTTGCATATTATTTTATATATACTGTCATTCTGTACTTGCCAAATATGCTGCAGAAATCTCCCTCCGCTGAGTCTGGCTGCAACCATTTTAACTGTGGGCAGCTGAAGCTGCTGCCTGTTCACTTCCTGGATTTACACAGAGGCACATGTCTAGCTCTGCAGCTCTCATTGGCCCTCTTATGACTCACCGCCCCCCCCCTCCCTTCCTGGCAAACTCTCAGAAGAGTGAGAGAGCTGTGTATGATGTCATAATCCTAGGCTAATGACCAGACAAGAAACGGGAAGTGGGCTGTATAAGGGATTTACTGGCAGAAAAAAAATGTTTTACTATCCAAAGTTAAAACAACAACAACAAGGGCAGAAGATTTAATAGATGGAAATATGGAAAAATGACTGAAGTTCCACTTTAAGTAAAGACGTGCGGATTTTTAGACTTTGTCTATATTGTAGAGCTGCACGATCCTGGATAAAATGAGAAACACGATTTTTTTTTCTTAGAATAAAGATCACAATTCTCGACGTAACATTATCTTTCATATTATACAAAAAAATTGGGCTAACTTTACCACACCTCCCAACTTTTGGGGATGGGAATGAGGGACACCAATCAGCAAAAGTATGTAGGCATAGGACACGCCCCCTTGCCACGCCCCCTCAAAGGACAATTGTACAAAAAAACAAGATTGGTTATACCCACAAATGCTTTTTTTTACCACTACAATTCCTTTATATTGGCTTTTGGAATTTACAAATGCAGCAATTTAGAAATTGGATGAAATGTTTAGCACTGGAAAACACTTTTTGATAGATAAAAAGTTAATTTTATATACAGCTATATAGATCAGAGGGACAAATGAGGAGGAATAAGGGACAGAGGGACAATGCTCCAAATCAGGGACAGTCCCTCAAAATCAGGGACAGTCCCTCGAAATCAGGGACAGTTGGGAGCTATGACTTTACTGTTTAGTTTTTTTCTTAGTTCATTGAAGTGTATTTTTTTCCCCAAAAATTGCTTTTGAAAGATCGCTGTGCAAATACAGTGCGTCATAAAATATTGCAACGATCGCCATTTTATTCTCTGCTAAAAAATATATATATAATGTTTGGAGGTTCTAAGTAGTTTTCTAACAAACTCACTGATTTCAACTTGTAAACAACAAGTGTATTCAATAGACAGCTGTCAGCTGTGAGCAGAGAACGGCTCTGCACTGAATCATGGGAATGCCGGATTAAGATCATGAGGGGGGGTTGAATCGAGATTGCGATTTTTTAACAGTTAATCGTGCAGCTCTACTGTATTATAGAATATGGCATTCTACAGCAATGACACCAGACTGGCCATAGGGCATTTGCGGGGGTCACGGGCAACATGTCTTAAGAAGAGCTGGCAGGGCCGGCCGCGGGTGGATGTGCCGCATATGCTTGTGGTGGTGGGAGGAGAGGAAAGAGTCTCTCCAATCCCATGCCCACCAAGGCGTTCCATGGCAACGGAAAGTCCCGGTTTACGCATGCACCCCGCAGCTGTTGGTCCTGGTAACCAGGACGCCAGGAGAGGGGGAGGGATGGAGAAGCCGAGGCCTTCCGCACCACCACCTTCTGTATATGCGGCTGCAGCACCTTGCTGGCTTTCATGTGCGGGAGGTAGGTCTCAGACCCGCCTCCCGCACATGAAAGCCGGCGAGGTGCTGCAGCCGCTTATAGGGAAAGCAGTGCGGCTGGTGTACGACCACGACTCACCTGTCTTCCCGCCGGTGAAGGGGTTGGATCTGATGCTCCAGGGCCAGAAAGTGCTCCTTTAATTAATGGTAATTATGATCTTTTTTTTTTATAACTGGCTCTGTAAGTAATGCTTTATAACTGGCTTTTCATCAGTTACAGAGCCAGTTATAAAGCATTACTCAAAAGCCAGTTATAAAGGAGTTTTTCTTAATCACTGGCTCTGTGAGTACTCTATTATATCTGGTTTTGTGATCACCACTTTAGAAGTTTTATAAAGGGAACTGCACTTTATACCAGGGTTTGGTCATTTGTTTTCTAAAGTAATAGCTCCCGTCCCCTCTTCTAAGGCTACACTCGCACGCGCGTTTAGGCACAATGCAAATGGCAGGGGCAGAAATCTGCTGATTCCTACTGCTGTTTTTGACACCTGTGAGTGGCTAGCTGCGTTGTCTTTCGTGTGTTCTGAGGGTGAAGGAATTGGGGTGATCTGAGGGGGGAAGGTGAAGGAATTGGGGTGATCTAAGGGGGGAAGGTGAAGGAATTGGGGTGATCTAAGGGGGGAAGGTGAAGGAATTGGGGTGATCTGAGGTGTGAAGGTGAAGGAATTGGGGCTGATCTGAGGTTTGAAGAAAAGGGGGCATACCCAAGATAAGTAATGTATGATTATAGAAAAAGAATACGCAAGGAGGTATGGGTGGGAGGGTATCACGCACCGGAACTGACAAGGACCACACACATACAGTATCTCACAAAAGTGAGTACACCCTTCACATTTTTGTAAATCTTTTCTTCTATCTTTTCATGTGACAACACTGAAGAAATGACACTTTGCTACAATGTAAAGTAGTGAGTGTACAGCTTGTATAACAGTGTAAATTTGCTGTCCCCTCAAAATAACTCAACACACAGCCATTAATGTCTAAACCGCTGGCAACAAAAGTGAGTACACCCCTAAGTGAAAATGTCCAAATTGGGCCCAAAGTGTCAATATTTTGTGTGGCCACCATTATTTTCCAGCACTGCCTTAACCCCCTTGCAGTGGCGTAGCGTGGGTTGTCAGCACCCGGGGCAAGGCAAGTAATTTGCGCCCCCCCACCCCCAACCTGCGGACTTTTAGCTATCCCTGAGTCCCTTCAAATACAATAGTACTGACCTACCTGATTCCTATACTGACCACTACACTGAGAACTACACTGTCCACTACACTACATTGTCTACTATACTGACCACTATACTACACTGACCACTATACTACACTGACCACTATACTACACTGACCACCATACTACACTACACTGTCCACTATACTACACTACACTGACCACCATACTACACTACACTTGACCACCATACTACACTGTCCACTATACTACACTGACCACTATACTACACTGACCACTATACTACACTGACCACTATACTACACTGACCACTATACTACACTGACCACCATACTACACTACACTGTCCACTATACTACACTACACTGACCACCATACTACACTACACTTGACCACCATACTACACTGTCCACTATACTGACCACCATACTACACTGACCACTATACTACACTGTCCACTATACTACATTATACTGACCACCATACTACACTGACCACCATACTACACTACACTGTCCACTATACTACATTACACTGTCCACCATACTACACTACACTTGACCACCATACTACACTGTCCACTATACTACACTATACTGACCACCATACTACACTGTCCACCATACTACACTATACTGACCACCATACTACACTGACCACCATACTGACCACTATACTACACTACACTACACTACACTTGACCACCATACTACACTGTCCACTATACTACACTATACTGACCACCATACTACACTGTCCACTATACTACACTATACTGACCACCATACTACACTGTCCACTATACTACACTATACTGACCACCATACTACACTGTCCACTATACTGACCACCATACTACACTGTCCACTATACTACACTATAATGACCTCCATACTACACTGTCCACTATACTGACCACCATACTACACTGACCACTATACTACATTATACTGACCACCATACTACACTGACCACCATACTACACTATACTGACCACTATACTACACTGTCCTCCATACTACACTGACCACTACACTACACTACACTGTCCACTATACTACACTATACTGACCACCATACTACACTGTCCACCATACTACACTGACCACCATACTACACTGACCACCATACTACACTGACCACCATACTACACTGACCACCATACTACACTGACCACCATACTACACTGACCACCATACTACACTGACCACCATACTACACTGTCCACCATACTACACTGACCACCATACTACACTGACCACCATACTACACTGACCACCATACTACACTGACCACTACACTGTCCACTATACTACACTATACTGACCACCATACTACACTGTCCACTATACTACACTATACTGACCACCATACTACACTGACCACTACACTAACCACTACACTGACCACCATACTACACTGGCCACTACACTATACTGTCCACTACACTATACTACACTATACTGTCCACTACACTATACTACACTATACTGTCCACTACACTACACTGCCCACCATACTACACTGTCCACTACACTAACCACTACACTGACCACCATACTACACTGTCCACTATACTACACTGACCACCATACTACACTGACCACCATACTACACTGACCACCATACTACACTGACCACCATACTACACTGTCCACTACACTAACCACTACACTGTCCACTATACTGACCACCATACTACACTGTCCACTATACTACACTATACTGACCACCATACTACACTGACCACTACACTAACCACTACACTGTCCACTATACTACACTGACCACTACACTACACTATACTGACCACCATACTACACTGTCCACTATACTACACTGACCACCATACTACACTATACTGACCACCATACTACACTGACCACTACACTAACCACTACACTAACCACTACACTACACTGACCACTATACTATACTACACTAACCACTATACTCAGGCCCAGATTAAGAGCATCATGGGCCTGGTGCTAAGGATGTTGGTGGGCCTTTTTATGAAAATAAATAGAATTAAAACGCAAACAATTTTTTGTGAAATTTAAATTAAAGAGAGAGAGGGGGTGAGAGAGAGAGGGGGTGGAGAGAGAGAGAGAGAGAGAGAGAGAGAGAGAGGGGGGGGTGAGAAAAAGGGGAATAGAGAGAGGGTGAAAGAGAGAGAGGGTGGTAGGGGGTGAGAGAGAGAACAGGGTGAAAGAGAGGGGATGAGAGAGGGAGGGGGGTGGGAGTGAGGGGGTGAGTCTGTGGGGGGCACAGCATAGTACATTACACGGGAGGGGGGGTTATAGCACAGTACATCACATGGTTGGCACAACACATTACATGGTGGATACATGGATACAGCACATTTAATGGCGGGCACAGCACATTACGCGGTTGGCACTGCCCAATACAGCACATTACAAGGTAGGCACAGTACATTATATGGTGGGCACAGCACATGACATGGTTGGTACTGCACAACACATTTCATGGTGGGCACAGCTCATGCACACAGTGGGCACAGGACCTTATATGGTGGGCACAGCACATGACATGGCAGGCACAGCTGAGCACATTACATGGTGGGCACTGGACATTACAAGTGGGCACTGCACAGAACATTATATGGTGGGCACAACACATTATATAGTGGGTACTGCACATAGCATGGTGGGCACTGCACAGCACATGACAAGGTGGGCACTGCATGACGCAGCACAGCACATTACATTGTGAGCACAGCACATTAAATGGTGGACACCACACATGACATGATGAGCCCTGCACACCACATTCCATTGTGGGTACTGCACGGCACATGCCATGGTGGACAATGTACAGCACATTACATGGTGAGTACAGCATATTACATGGTAGGCACTGCATGGTGCAGCACATGACATGGTGGGCACAACACAGCACATGACGTGGGCACTGCACAGCAATTTACATGATGGGCACTGCACATGACATGGTGGGCACTGCATGACACAGCACATTACATGGTGGGTACAGCGCATTACATGGTGGGCACTGCATGGCACAGCACATGACGTGGTGGGCACAGCGCATTACATGGTGGGCACTGAATGGCACATAACATTACATGGTGGGCACAACACATTACATGGTGGGCACTGCATGGCATAGCACGTTTCATGGTGGGAAATGCAACTGCACATTACATGTTAGGAACTGCACATGACATGGTGGGCACTGCACATCACATGAAGGGCAATGCAATGCACGGCACATGACATTGTTCAGCACAGCGCATTACATGGTGGGCACTGCAACGTACAGCAAATGACATACTGGACACAGCACATGACATGGTGGGCACAGCACATTACATAGTGGGCACTGCAATGCACATGACATGGTGGGCACAGCACATTACATAGGGGCACTGCAATGCACATGACAGGACATGGTGGGCACAGCACATTACATGGGGGGCACTGCAAGGCACATGACAGGACATGGTGGGCACAGCACATTACATGGGGGGCACTGCAAGGCACATGACATGGTGGGCACAGCACATTACATGGGGGGCACTGCAAGGCACATGACATGGTGGGCACAGCACATTACATGGGGGGCACTGCAAGGCACATGACATGGTGGGCACAGCACATTACATGGGGGGCACTGCAATGCACATGACATGGTGGGCACAGAACTTTACATAGTGGGCACTGCAATGCACATGACAGGACATGGTGGGCACAGAACATTACATGGGGGGCACTGCAAGGCACATGACATGACATGGTGGGCACAGCACATTACATGGGGGCACTGCAAGGCACATGACATGGTGGGCACAGAACATTACATGGGGACACTGCAAGGCACATGACATGGTGGGCACAGCACATTACATGGGGGGCACTGCAATGCACATGACATGGTGGGCACAGAACTTTACATAGTGGGCACTGCAATGCACATGACAGGACATGGTGGGCACAGAACATTACATGGGGGGCACTGCAAGGCACATGACATGACATGGTGGGCACAGCACATTACATGGGGGCACTGCAAGGCACATGACATGGTGGGCACAGCACATTACATGGGGGGCACTGCAAGGCACATGACATGACATGGTGGGCACAGAACATTACATGGGGACACTGCAAGGCACATGACATGGTGGGCACAGCACATTACATGGGGGGCACTGCAATGCACATGACATGGTGGGCACAGAACTTTACATAGTGGGCACTGTAATGCACATGACAGGACATGGTGGGCACAGAACATTACATGGGGGGCACTGCAAGGCACATGACATGACATGGTGGGCACAGCACATTACATGGGGGCACTGTAAGGCACATGACATGGTGGGCACAGCACATTACATGGGGGGCACTGCAAGGCACATGACAGGGCATGCGGGGCACTGCAATGTACATGACATGGTGGGCACAGCACTTTACATAGTGGGCACTGCAATGCACATGACAGGACATGGTGGGCACAGCACATTACATGGGGGGCACTGCAAGGCACATGACAGGACATGGTGGGCACAGCACATTACATGGGGGGCACTGCAAGGCACATGACATGGTGGGCACAGCACATTACATGGGGGGGCACTGCAAGGCACATAACATGACATGGTGGGCACAGCACATTACATGGGGACACTGCAAGGCACATGACATGGTGGGCACAGCACATTACATGGGGGGCACTGCAATGCACATGACATGGTGGGCACAGAACTTTACATAGTGGGCACTGCAATGCACATGACAGGACATGGTGGGCACAGAACATTACATGGGGGGCACTGCAAGGCACATGACAGGACATGGTGGGCACAGCACATTACATAGTGGGCACTGCAATGCACATGACATGGTGGGCACAGCACTTTACATAGGGGCACTGCAATGCACATGACAGGACATGGTGGGCACAGCACATTACATGGGGGGCACTGCAAGGCACATGACATGGTGGGCACAAGAGAGCACATTACATGGGGAAAGCAGCAGTCTGTCCTGCCTACAGTCTCTCTCGCCCCCCTCCCTCCCCCTCCCTCCCAGTAACATGACTCTCACTTACCTTCTTCTCCTGGCTGCATCGATCCGGATGAGGAGAACACAGCGGCGGCTCTTTCTTCTCTCCCCTTCGCTCTGCTTGCTGCCATGTTCAGTATCCAGCGCCCTGTGATTGGGTGTATGGGGGTCATGTGCGGAGGCGGGGCGCCTCACATGACCCCCATACACCCAATCACAGTGCGCCGGACACTTAACATGGCGGCCGGAGCCCGGGGACACAAAATTAGAAATTAGGAGGAGGCAGCCAGTGACACACACTGGCGCCCCCCTAAATATCGCGCCCGGGGCCACGGCACCCCCTGCACCCCCCACGCTACGCCACTGCCCCCTTGTGTATGGAGTTCACCAGAGCTTCACAGGTTGTCACTGGAGTCCTCTTCCCCTCCTCCATGATGACATCACAGAGCTGGTGGATGTTGGAGACCTTGCGCTCCTCCACCTTCCGTTTGAGGATGTCCCACAGATGTTCAATAGGGTTTAGGTCTGGAGACATGCTTGGCCAGTCCATCACCTTTACCCTCAGCTTCCTTAGCAAGGCAGTGGTCGTCTTGGAGGTGTGTTTGGGGTCGTTATCATGTTGGAATACTGCCCTGCAGCCCAGTCTCTGAAGGGAGGGGATCATGCTCTGCTTCAGTATATCACAGTACATGTTGGCATTCATGGTTCCCTCAATGATCTGTAGCTCCCCAGTGCTGGCAGCACTCATGCAGCCCCAGACCATGACACTCCCACCACCATGCTTGTCTGTAGACAAGACACACTTGTCTTTGTACTCCTCACCTGGTTGCCGCCAAACACGCTTGACACCATCTGAACCAAATACGTTTATCTTGGTCTCATCAGACCACAGGACATGGTCCCAGTAATCCATGTCCTTAGTCTGCTTGTCTTCAGCAAACTGTTTGGAGGCTTTCTTGTGCATCATCTTTAGAAGAGGCTTCCTTCTGGGACGCCGGTGTGTGGCGTATGGTCTGAGCATTGACAGGCTGACCCCCCACCCCTTCAACCTCTGCAGCAATGCTGGCAGCACTCATACGTCTAAGACAACCTCTGGATATGACGCCAAGCATGTGCACTCAACTTCTTTGGTCGACCAAACCGCTGTATGGTCTTGGCCACCGTGCTGCAGCTCAGTTTCAGGGTCTTGGCAATCTTCTTATAGCCTAGGCCATCTTTATGTAGAGCAACAATTCTTTTTTCAGATCCTCAGAGAGTTCCTTGCCATGAGGTGCCATGTTGACCTTCCAGTGACCAGTATTCACTTAGGGGTGTACTCACTTTTGTTGCCAGCGGTTTAGACATTAATGGCTGTGTGTTGAGTTATTTTGAGGGGACAGCAAATTTACACTGTTATACAAGCTGTACACTCACTACTTTACATTGTAGCAAAGTGTCATTTCTTCAGTGTTGTCACATCAAAAGATAGAATAAGATATTTACAAAAATGTGAGGGGTGTACTCACTTTTGTGAGATACCGTATATACACATTATATTGTCAAAAGTATTGGGACACCTGCCTTTACACGAACATGAACTTAAGGCCTCATGCACACTGAATGTTTTCACAGCTGCTGTTTTTGGCTTCAGGGATTTTTTTCTGCAGCCAATAATTTCCCCAGCATGTTATCCTATATGTCCATGCACACATAGGCTGTTATCATTTTTTTGTCAGGAGCGTTTTCTGGCTGGAAAAAAACCCAGAACTAGTGGGTTTAGAGAGGAGTTTTTCAGCTGTAAACTCTGAAAAAAAAGCTAAAAAAAAACCAAACACTGAAAAATGCATTTATTCAGCATCTATGAGTGTTTTTAAACCTTTTGTGGGAGTATAGTTTTGCTAAAAAAAAAGCTAAAAAATGCAGAAGCTAAAAAACGCTGAAAAATGCTAGTGCACAAACTCATTCTACAGCTAACTCTACTGGCATTTTTATAACGTTCTGTGTGCATGAGGCTTTAATGACATCCCATTCTTAGTCCGTAGGGTTCAATATTGAGTTGGCTCATCCTTTGCAGCTATAACAGCTTCAACTCTTCTGGGAAGGCTGTCCAGAATGTTTTGGAGTGTCTGTGGGAATGTTTGACCATTCTTCCAGAAGTGCATTTGTGAGGTCAGGCACTGATGTTGGACGAGAAGGCCTGGCTCGCAGTTTCAGCTCGAATTCATCCTAAAGGTGTTCTATTGGGTTGAGGTCAGGACTCTGTGCAGGCCAGTCAAGTTCCTCCACCCCAAACTTCCCTCATCCATGTCTTTATGGACCTTGCTTTGTGCACTGGTGCGCAGTCATGTTGGAACAGGAAGAGGCCGTCCCCAAACTGTTCCCACAAAGTTGGGAGCATGAAATTGTCCAAAATGTCTTGGTATGCTGACACTTTAAGAGTTCCCTTCACTGGAACTAAGGGGCCAAGCCCAACCCCTGAAAAACAACCCCCACACCATAATGCCCCCCTCCACCAAATGATTTGGACCAGCGCACAAAGCAAGGTCCATAAAGACAGGGATGACCGAGTATGGGGTGGAGGAACTTGACCGGCCTGCACAGAGTCCTGACCACAACCTGATAGAACACCTTTTGGATGAATTAGAGCGGAGACTGCAAGCCATCAGTGCCTGACCTCACAAATGCACTTCTAGAAGAATGGTCAAACATTCCCATAGACACACTCCTAAACCTTGTGGACGGCCTTCCTAGAAGAGTTGAAGCTGTTATAGCTGCAAAGGGGCCAACTCAATATTGAACCCTCCGGACTAAGACTGGGATGCCATTAAAGTTCCTGTGCGTGTAAAGGCAGATGTCCCAATACTTTTGACAATATAGTGTATAAATACATACAGTATATACTACTGAACTATGCATTACACACTCCTAACCCCTGCTCCCTGTGTCTTATGCACTCCTTACCCTCCCCTGTCAAGATATACTGTACTACTGTAGCGTTGTATACAGGGGCGGACTGATAACTCATGGGGCCCCTGGGCAATAGGAGATTATGGGGCCACACAGTACACACACACACAGTATACAATCACACAGTATACACAGACAGATGTAAAAAAAACCACAGATTTATACATACTGTCCCTGGTTTTACTGAGGCTGGCAACCCTGATGGGGCCCCCTAGTGGCCCAGGGCCCTCGGGCAGTGCCCGAGTGGCTCAATGGTCAGTCCGCCCCTGGTTGTATAATATGTTGGGCTGTCACCATCACACCATGTACCCAAAGCCAGGAATATATTTCCGCTACTTGCTCAGAATAATCCACACCCACGAGAAGTGCTGCGCGCCCACATTCTAAGGTGGGCCCCACTCTGCTTCTCTTGGGTGGGCCCCGAGTACTCCTACACATAGGTGTGCGCAGCCTATTGCATTAGGGGTGTGCACCCCAAAGCGCAAACACACACTACCGATCACTCGCGATGTTCATTCAGAAAGGAAAGGGGCCGGTAAATTACATATTTACCGACCCCTTCCCCTACTCATCCTAAAACATCCCCGCAGCAACAGCTGGGGGGAGAAGAGAGGAGAGGAGGGAAGATGAGGGGGGGGGGAGCCAGGGCAGTAGGGGGAATCTGTGCTACACAGGGTGATTCGGGTGTGCCTGGGCACACCTGGCACACCTTGTGCGCAAGCCTATGCTCCTACAAGTATACTAGAAGTGTAGTAGGAATGCAGTAATACTTAGAAATGGACCAGCACTTATCTTTCATTTTTCTTACATTTCTGTGTTGAAGAAAGGTGTGATCTGATTCTTGGTTGGAGCTGAGGGAACTGTACAAACAATCTTGGGAACTGCGCTCCTGAATGTTGGCTGCAGGTTTTGGCACGGTACAAACAATTCTGGGAACCGTGCCTTGCAAGTCGTGCTTTTCCATGAAATGATTGACCAGCAGAAAGCGCGGTATGTTATGGGTCTTTCCTAAAACCTGGGTGGTACTCACCGATATTTAGTACACAATTGGACCCCCAGGGGACCACAGCGTTCCACGTAACTCTCTCGCACCCCCTGGCGGACGGCTCTTGACGTGCTCAGCTTGGTGGTAACGATAGGGCATGTCCTGCGTGAGAATAAGGGAAACAATCATTTATAGGGATGTAGTCATTTTCTACATTTTTACTATATTTTGGGATTCTGTGTTTTTTGCTCAGTGTAACGCCTGTCTAGCTCCTAGGACTTTGGGTCTAATGCCGCGTACACACGGTCGGACTTTCCGGCATACTTGGTCCGGCGGACCAGAGTGTGCCGGACAATCCGCCCGTGTGTGGGCGGCGGCGGACTTTTCCGGCGGACTTCTTCCCAAAAGCCCGCCGGACCTAGATTTGAAACAAGCTTTAAATCTTTCCGTCGGACTCAGTTTCGGGCGGAAAGTCCGCTCGTGTGTGTGCTGGTCCGACGGAAAGCCCGCTCGTGTGTAGGCTGGTCCGACGGACCAGATACGACACGAGGGCAGGGTATTGCATCTCGCGCTCGCTGCAATAGGAAAAACAAATCTTCCTATTGCGGCGAGCGCGGGGCATACCAGACCCTTAGGTCTGGTATGGATTATAAAGGGAACCCCGCTACGCCGAAAAAACGGCGTGGGGTCCCCCCTAAAATCCATACCAGACCCCGATCCGAGCACGCAGCCTGGCCGGTCAGGAAAGGGGGTGGGGACGAGCGAGCGCCCCCCCCCTCCTGAACCGTACCAGGCCGCATGCCCTCAACATGGGGGGTGGGTGCTTTGGGGGAGGGGGGCGCCTTACGGTGCCCCCCCACCACAAAGCACCTTGTCCCCATGTTGATGAGGACAAGGGCCTCTTCCCGACAACCCTGGCCGTTGGTTGTCGGGGTCTGCGGGCGGGGGGCTTATCGGAATCTGGGAGCCCCCTTTAATAAGGGGGCCCCCAGATCCCGGCCCCCCACCCTATGTAAATGAGTATGGGGTACATGGTACCCCTACCCATTTACCTAGGAAAAAAGTGTAAGTAATAAAACACACTACACAGGTTTTTAAAATATTTTATTAAACAGCTCCGGGGGTGGGGATCTTCCTCCGGCTTCGGGGGTCTTCTTCCGGCTTCGGGGGTCCCTCCGCTTCATCTTCTCCCGGTGTTCCAGTTCTTCGGCCGGCTCCTCTGCTGTGTTCAGGTAGCTCTCTTGCCAGCAGAGGTCCGGACTTCTGAGCTGCTGGGCTTCTTCTCTTCTCTTCTCCAGATGTTGACACGACGCTCTCTCCGGCTGGACTGGTCTCTGAGGGCTGCGTTGTGACTTATATAGGCGGAGACCCCGCCCCCTTTTGATGTCACAGTCCCTGGTCGACCACGCCCCCTAAAACGTCACAGTCCCAGCATGCCCAGGGACTGTGACATCAAAAGGGGGCGGGGTCTCCGCCTATATAAGTCACAACGCAGCCCTCAGAGACCAGTCCAGCCGGAGAGAGCGTCGTGTCAACATCTGGAGAAGAGAAGAGAAGAAGCCCAGCAGCTCAGAAGTCCGGACCTCTGCTGGCAAGAGAGCTACCTGAACACAGCAGAGGAGCCGGCCGAAGAACTGGAACACCGGGAGAAGATGAAGCGGAGGGACCCCCGAAGCCGGAAGAAGACCCCCGAAGCCGGAGGAAGATCCCCACCCCCGGAGCTGTTTAATAAAATATTTTAAAAACCTGTGTAGTGTGTTTTATTACTTACAATTTTTCCCTAGGTGAAGGGGTAGGGGGACCATGTACCCCATACTCATTCACATAGGGTGGGGTGCCGGGATCTGGGGGCCCCCTTATTAAAGGGGGCTCCCAGATTCCGATAAGCCCCCCGCCCGCAGACCCCGACAACCAACGGCCAGGGTTGTCGGGAAGAGGCCCTTGTCTTCATCAACATGGGGACAAGGTGCTTTGAGGTGGGGGGGGGCCCGCAGGGCGCCCCCCTCCCCCAAAGCACCCACCCCCCCATGTTGAGGGCATGCGGCCTGGTACGGTTCAGGAGGGGGGGGGGCGCTCGTCCCCACCCCCTTTCCTGACCGGCCAGGCTGCGTGCTCGGATCGGGGTCTGGTATGGATTTTAGGGGGGACCCCACGCCGTTTTTTCGGCGTAGGGGCTTCCCGTTATAATCCATACCAGACCTAAGGGCCTGGTATGCCCCGCAACGGGGCTCGCAAGGTGTCAATCTCGCCGATAAAAGCGGCAAGATTGACATCCTTTGCTAGTCCCGTCGCACCTGAGTCACGTTCAAAATGAACGGACTTGGCCGTGTGTGGGCAAGTCCGTTCATTCTGAAAGTCCGCCGGAACTCCGGCGAAAGTCCGTCGGAAAGACGGGCGGACTTAGCCCACCGGAAAGTCCCGGCGTGTGTGGGCAAGTCCGTCCGTTTTAAAGTCCGGCGCACCTGGCGGACAAAGTCCGTCGGAAAGTGTGCCGGACCAAGTATGCCGGAAAGTCCGACCGTGTGTACGCGGCATAAGGATTTGCAGTGATGGAAGCACCTCCACTCTTGAGAGGAACCCTTGAAGATACCCTGTTTCCCCGAAAATAAGACCTAGCGTGAGTGTCAGTGATGGCTGCAATATAAGCCCTACCCCCCAAATAAGCCCTAGCCTGTTTCCCCGAAAATGAGCCCTACCCTGAAAATAATGCCGCGTACACACGGTCGGACTTTTCAGCTACAAAAGTCCGACAGCCTGTCCGACAGACTTTCGACGGACTTGCGGCGGACTTTCGACGGACTTGCGGCGGACTTTCTAACGAACAGACTTGCCTACACACGATCACACAAAAGTCCGTCGAATTCTTACGTGATGACGTACACCGGACTAAAATAAGGAAGTTCATAGCCAGTAGCCAATAGCTGCCCTAGCGTGGGTTTTTGTCCGTCGGACTAGCATACAGACGAGCGGATTTTTCGACCGGACTCGAGTCCGTCGGAAAGATTTGAAGCATGTTTCAAATCTAAAGTACGTCGGATTTGAGGCTAAAAAAGTACGTTGAAAGTCCGGAGAAGCCCACACACGATCGGATTACCAGCCAGCTTTAGTCCGTCAGCGTCCGTTGGACTTTTGTAGACGAAAAGTCCGACCGTGTGTACGCGGCATTAGACCTACAAGGACTTTTACTAGGGCTTTTTTGGGGGGTAGGGCTTATATTGCAGCCATCACCGACAATCACGCTAGGTCTTATTTTCGGGGAAACAGGGTACTGGCTGCCATGGACTTCTATTTAGTCCTAGAGGAAGTGGACTGCAGTTGTCCCTCACTCTAGAGGTGGTAAGTGACTGACTAGGAAATTAACACAGGAACCTTTTTAAGTTGTCCAACTTTGAATACAAATGCCGCGCACACACGATCGGACTTTCCGACGGGAAATGTTGGATGTGAGCTTGTTGGCTGAAAGTCCGACCGTGTGTATGCTCCATCGAACATTTGTTGTCGGACTTTCTGCCAACAAATGTTGGGTAGCAGGTTCTTAAATTTTCCACCAACAAAACTTTGTTGTCGGACTTTCCGATCGCGTATGCACAAGTCCGTCGCACAAAAGTTCAAGCATGCTCAGAATCAAGTACGAGCCGGAAGCGCTCGGTCTTGTAAAACTAGCGTTCGCAATGGAGATATCACATGACTATAGAAATCCCTTTTTCTCGGCTTGCCGTACATCTTGTACGTCACTAGATTCGTAGTTGTTGGCCAACATTTGTGTGACCGTGTGTATGCAAGACAAGTTGGAGACAACAACCTTCGAACAAAATTCCACGGTTTTGTTGTCGGAAAGTCCGATCGTGTGTACGGGGCATTAGGCTGAGATACCACTAGATCCTCAGTTGTCCGGGCGTCAATTTAAAGTGGGGTTCCACCCAGGGGCTCCATTAAAAAAAATAAAAAATAAAAGTCAGCAGCTACAAATACTGCAGCTGCTGACTTTTAATTGGACACTTACCTGTCCCTGGGTCCAGCAATGCAGGGGATCGAAGCCCCGCTCGTCCCCCCCCCCCCTCCGCTCGTCGGCGCCGGCATTTCAACCGTGGGCGCCGGGCTGTGGCTTCACAGCCTGGCACCCACTGTGCATGCGCGAGCGGCGCCGCGCGCCGTGATTGGCCGCTCAATCACCTGGGACCTGTAATGGGTCCCAGATGATTGACAGGAGGGAGGGAGCAGAGCCGAGCCCTTCCTGTGCCGAGGGGGAAGTGATGTCACCAGCCCAGGCAAAGGAAGAGGCAGACTACGAGGGACCCCCTAGCAACAGGCATTTAGAGGTAAGTAAAAAAAATATAAATATTCAAATTTTTTTTGTTTTTGTTTTTTACAATTTTTCAGGTATTTTTGTTTTTTTGGGTGGAACCCCACTTTAAAGTTGATGGGGTATGATTATAAAACATTTGCAAAACTGCATTTACATTCATTCTGTGTGAATGCTGGCAAAATGTTATTAGGCTATTTTTCCCACCTGGTCAAATGTTCTTAATTCATAAGAATAGCATGAATCAGGAAAATACTACTTTATGGCTACCAGATAGAGCTGATGAGGAAATACTTATTATCAGCTTCAACTAGTGGCCATAACATGATATTTTCCCGATTCTGGATGAAGAACATCTATCCTGGGATGCAAATAGCCTGGTCACATTTGATTTTGCCTGCATTCATACAAATGAATGTACATGCAGTTTTGCAGGATGAAAAGCTTTGTAAACTTTTCTTAAATACACCCCTAAGAGTAGAGCTGGTGTAGCCCTGTGAGAGAGGGCCTCGGAAAGTTAAAAAGATATAAAGAAGACCAAGGACTACTGTGTCCTAAGTAGAAACTTACAGGTATCCAATGCCCCCTCCACTCCCTTCCTGTTCTCATTGCACTAGTGCAGTGATCTCCAAACTGCGGCCCTGGGGCCGAATGTGGCCCTTTGGTTGTCTTCCTCTGGCCCTTGGGGGCACTATTCCTCCCACTGACACCAACAATGTGGCACTTTTCCTCGCACTGACACCAATAATGGGGCACTATTATTCCCACTGACACTAATGATGGGGCACTATTCTTCCCATTGACACTAATGATGGAGCACTATTCCTACCACTGACACCAATGGGGCGTACTATTCCTGCCACTGACACTAATGATGGGGCACTAATCCTCCCACTGACACCAATGATGGGGCACTAATTCTCCCACTGACACCAACGATGGGGCACTATTCCTCCCACTGACACCAACGATGGGGCACTAATAATTCCCCTAATATCAAAGATAAGCCATTTTTTTACTCCCACTGGCCACGGTCCGGCCCCCTGAAAGGCTGAGGCACAGTAAACTTGCCCTTTGTTTAGAAAGTTTGGAGACCTCTGCACTAGTGCAGGGGTCTCCAAACTGCAGCCCATGGGCCAGATGTGGCCCTCTGCTTGCCTTTATCCAGCCCTGTAGGCACTATTCCTTCCACTGTTTTGAGGCACTATTCTACTATCCTACCGACATCAACAATGAGGCATCATACCATACACCGACACCAACAGTGGGGCATAATTTCTTCAAATGACACCAGTGATGGGGCATTATTCCTCCCACTGACACCAATAATGGGGCACCTTTTCTTCCTCTGACACCAAGGAAGGGGCACTATTGCTACCATTGACACCAATGATGAGGCACTATTCCTTCCACTGACACCAATGATGGAGCACTATTCCTATGACTGACACCAATGAAGGAGCACTATTCCTTCCACTGACACCAATGTAGGAGCACTATTCCTTCCACTGACACCAATGATGGGGCTCTATTCCTTCCACTGACACCAATGATGGGGCACTATTCCTATTACTGACACCAATGAAGGAGCACTATTCCTTCCACTGACACCAATGATGGGGCTCTATTCCTTCCACTGACACCAATGATGGGGCACTATTCCTATTACTGACACCAATGAAGGAGCACTTTTCCCTGGGGGACAATTCCTCCTCCTAATGACAACTAAGCCTGAGCCATTTTCGCTTCCATTGACGCCAACGCATTTTCTACTCCCACTGGCCACAGTCGGACCCCCCTAAGTCTGAAAGACAGTAAACTCGGGCTTTGTTTAGAAAGTCTGGAGACCCCTGCACTAGTGCAAAAAACTACTAAAACCTCAACCAAGGTGACTGTTGTCCATCATTCTAAATGCCCAGAGAAAGAGAATCACCCCTGAGAAGAATGTGAATGGGACCTTATGGTTGAGTAAGTGGATTTTGGACATCCATTCTCAACCAGGGTTCCGTGGAATCCTAGGGTTCCTCCAGAGGTTTCTTGGTGTTCCTTGAGATATGGCTAGTTGACCTCCCATTTGGTGCTGCTTGCATAGTTCAAATGCCAGTGCAAATCTAGTAAAAGTGACATTTGTGACCACCAATGTACGGGTTTCATTTTCCCAACTGATCGCCAATGTAAGAGGCATTTTTCCCATTGACCCTAACGCACTGGTTTTAGTAAGGGTTCCCCTGAGACCTGAAAACTATTTTAGGAGTTTCTTTGGGGAAAAAAGTTTGAGAAAGGATGACATAGAACATTTGTAACTATTGTTGAGTTAAGGATCGTCGTTAGCTGAAGATCAGATCACAAAAGTTTCATAATAATTCAGTAATTGAAGTTGGAAGAATTCTCAGGTTTGTAAAATTTACGCAAATTCTAATTTTCATCTGATCATCACCACCAACCTAAACTCAGGACTGAACCAGCAGCCAAAGAACTGTGAAATATCAAAAACTCTAGAATTGTCTATAGCGAGTCCTCTGCAATTTCAGGAATGGTGCTGGTGGTCCTGCTTGCCTTAATGTGAGAGTGGCCAGTGATTCGGTGGCACCTACTAACTTCATCTCAAAGTGTAATGGTTCAGTCTGAGAGCTGGAGCTTCATGTTTTTGCTTTAGGCACAACTCTATTACCCGTAGATCCTACATGAATATGATGTTGTTCTGTTCACTCTGCAGTCATATCTTAAACCTCCCTCCCAGTTGACCTCTGTGAACCACAGAAAACCTTCACTCTAGTTTATGACTTAAGAGTTGCACTTAAACAACTCTTCTCCTCCATAGATTCTGTACAGTGAGGAGCGTTGTCACCGTGGGACAGGAAGTGTGTTACAGACAGGATCACCAGGTAAAGATAAACAAAATAATGAATAAGCCATCAAATCAAAGGACTGGTAATCTTCAATATATGACATTTGTGTTCTTGGGTTGAGTTATACTAACACTCGACATGTGTAATTCGCTCCGCTACGAATCGAAATTCGGATGAAATTTATGTTATTTGGAGATTCGGACGTATCCAAATTTCTGAGTCACAATAGTAACAAATTTTAACGAATCCAAAATAAATTATACCCAAACAAAATAACAAATTATCCGAATTTACATTTGAAAATGAATTCAAATACAAAATGGAAACATATTGTAATAAATGCAGTGAGGTATAAAAGTGAAATAAGATCATGGTTCTCACTAAGGCTGTAGAATAGAATAGAAGAGAATAGAATAGAATATAGGGAGAGGGAGAGAGAGAGAAAGAGGGAGCGAGAAAGAGAGGGGGAGGGAGAGGGGGAGGGAGAGGGGATGAGAGGAGAGGAGAGGAGAGGAGGAGGAGGAGGAGAGAGAGTGGGGGGGGGGGAGAAAGAGGGGGGGAGAAATAGAGAGGGGGAGAGGGGGAGAGAGAGGGGGGGTAAAGAGGGAGAGGGGGGAGAGAGAGAGAGGGGGGGGAGAGAGAGAGGGGGAGGGAGGGAGAGGGAGAGAGAAAGGGAGTGAGAGGGGAGGAGAGGAGAGGAGGAGGAAGGAGGAAGGTAGAGAGGGGGGGAGAGAAGGAGAGGGGGAGAGAGAGAAGGAGAGAGAGAGGGGAGGAAAGGAGAGGAGGAGGAGGAGGAGAGAGAGTGGGGGGGAGAGGGAGAAAAAGAGGGGGGGGAGAAATAGAGAGAGAGTGAGAGAGGGGGGGAGAGAGAAAGGGGGGGAGAGAAATAGAGAGAGGGGGGGAGAAAGCGGGAGGGAGAGAGGGGGAGAGAGAGAGAGGGGAGAAAGAGGGAGAGGGGGGAGAGAGAGGAGAGAGAGAGAGAGACAGAGGGGGAGAGAGAGATAACTGTCTAATACCAGCATGCTCACACCTACTGACCCCCATACCAGAGCTACTTACAGCCTCTCACAGCGATGTCCCGCAGTGCCCGGCACGCACTCACACTTGTTGAAGGGTTTACAGGTCGCCCCATGTTGGCAGGGTGGTACACAGGGCTCAGCGACAGCTGGAAGAGAGCCAGAGAGATGAAAGATAATAAGGATAGAGATAAAAGAAAGATAAAGCTCTGTTCTTCAACGCTGTATCCTGTCCATTCATCTTGAATGCTGAGAAAGGGACTGGGAAATCCATGTCCTCAGCCTCTTTCTCTGTCTCAAAGGGTCTGTTTAGACCCCTGATATTTCACCAAAGCCCCCCCCCAAACAGGGTTGATTTAAAAAAAAAAAGCAAAAATATTAAAAAATTAAATTGTGAACAAAAATTATAAAAAAGGAAATAATTAAAAAAATTATAAAATGTAAAAACTACTGACAACACCCCCCTGCCCTACCAACACTGTCCACTGCCTGAACCCCCTCCTCCCTAAAAGCATTAAAAAAAAAATTGTAAAAAAACAATATGTAAAAATAAAAACTACTGACACCATCCACTGCCCTACTGACACCATCACCGCCACATACTCTCCGTCCCTTCCCCAGAAGCACTGTGAAAAAAATATTTAAAAAAATTATTTAGAGAAAATAATAAACAACAAGATTGTAAAAAAAATAATAGAGAAAATAATAAAAACAAAAAAACTACTGACACACTGCTCTACTGACACTGCCCACTACCCCCACCCCCAATCATTGTGAAAAACAAAAAATCAAAAACTTAATTGTAAAAATTATTTAAAAAAATACAATTCTAAATAAAAAATAATAAAAATAAAGAACTACTGACACCGTCCACTGCCCTACTGACACCATCCTGCACATCACATAATACTCACCGCTGTACACTCCGCACTCCTCTCCTGCACAAACTACCCACCGCCATACACTCCGCACTGTACATTCCCTATTTAACATTACTACTTTGTGCACTATGTAAGTCATCTCAGACTCTATAAAACCACACCCCATTTAAGTCACGCGCAATATGTAGCATGGTTTAAGCCACGCCCACCTCCCTGAAATGAGTTTTTGCAGGTTGGGATGGGGGAGGTGATATCATGTACTCCATCGCATCCAATCAGAGTATGCTTTGCATTCATTTAGAGAATGCAAAGCATACTCGACATGGCGCCTGTGCCTCCTGCATTCACAATGCATTGGGCTGACCACTCAGCACGTGACTCAGAATCTAGTGGAGATCACTGGAGCAGCGATGTCTACTTCAGTGGTTTCCAGCAGCATCGGCCTAGCTAGACCAATGTAATTATGTACAACATACCGATGCCTGGAATTATTCCTTAACTCAACTCCTTCCTTCCCTTCTCCCCTTAGCTATTTTCTGCTATTTTTTTATCATTATTTTTTTATTTCATTTTCATTCATATTGTTTGTTACTTTGTTTAGTGTTGAACAGCAAAAAAAAAAAAAAAGCAAAATGTAAAGCTTCACCTCATTTAGTAAGCTTTGATGAAATCTCCCTTGAAGAGTGCAACTGAACTTTCAAAGTGAACAGTCTATTCGCCCCAAAATTCAACCCCTGTAATGGGACTTTCAGCGGGTGTTATGCAATATCATAACTCAATGAAGCTGGCTTAGGATCAATGATGATGTCTCTCACCTGTTTCGCACTTAGGCCCTTGAAATCCAGCAGGACATCTGCAGATGTTGTACCCCACACATCGGCCCCCGTTCTGGCATGGCTTCTCACAGCGCACAGGCTCTGCAAGTGAAAGACAAGAAAGTTGTAATCATGTTTGATTTTGTCTCATCATCACTGCCGGTCTTAAGATCACCAGGTCTTACACCATCCATAACCACTAAATGGCAGCCGCTTGAGGAGGATGGAAGTCCAGAGCTCCCTTGCCTCTCAGGCCTGCAGCTTGAGGAGGGTGGGGATCCAGAGGTCCTTTGCCTCTCCTTGCATTCTCTGGGGAGAATGTGTGTGTGAAGGGTCCAGTTCTGGCCTCTCGGGCTTAAGGAGTCCAGAGGTCCCTTGCCTCTTAGGCCTGCTGCATAAGGAGGGTGGGGGTCCAGAGGTCCTTTGCCTCTCCTTGCATTCTCTGGGGAGTATGTGTGTGTGAAGGGTCCAGTCCTGGCCTCTCAGGCTTAAGTAGGGTGGGAGTCTAGAGGTCCCTTGACTCTCAGACCTGCTGCCTGGGGAAGGAAGCTGAAAAAGTCTTGACGGCCCCTTGATTTTAAGGAGAGAGAGCCCCAGCTGTTGGAAACATCCTTACAAAGGATAACCACCTTCCCCAAGCAGCAGGCCTAGGAGGCCAGGACTGGACCCTTCACAAAACCCTCTTTAATTCATTTTTAATATTCAATGCAAACTCCCCCATCCATTCATGCCTGTTGAGAAATCACTTTGAAAAAACACCCCTTAGCCAAGCCATCTTGAGTAAGGGCAGATAAGTATTATTAATGGAATCCAGCTCTCCCTGTGACCTAGATAGGGTAAGTGCTGGGCTGGTGACCGACCATCCCGGGGGGGTGGTTCCTGTCTGTCTGTGACCTGAATGACGGGGGCAGCGTCATGTGGATTGTTTCCCGCCCCGAAAAAAATTATACCACCAGCCACGACTGGTTAAAGGTTCTACACGGGCTTGTAAGTCTATGATTCCTAGCCATAGGTGTGCACAGCCTATTGCATTAGGGTGTGCACCCTTAAGCTCAAACACACATGCGTGTGCGGGTGTCTGCATATATATGACCCCTGCACATTGAAAGAGAAGAGCATAAACACTTCTTTTATGGCAGAGCCGGTAAGAGGGAGATCTTTCCCCTGTTTCCGCTGCTACACAGAGCGATAACACTAATGTGCACGGGGTGATTAGGGTGTGCCTGGGCACACCTGGCACACCCTGTGCACACGCCTATGTTCCTAGCATTCCTGCTTAGTCAGTTGCAGTTCCGGAGTAAAGGTCCGAAATTCTAAATTGCTGGTCTCAGCTTGAAGCTTAACAACTATCCAATGAGAGGGGCTGCAGAAACTTAAAGGTAGCAGTCCGTCTGGCCTATGGAATATGAATTAGCCTGTGGCAGAGGTTGAAGATACTACAAGATGCTGCTGAACGGTGGGAATTTTTGCTGCTGTTTTTGGGTATCCTGTACCCCCCAACCTTCTCGCCCCCTCCGACAAAAAAATTGTTCTTCTTGTCCCTTGGAACAAAATCTGCAAAAAAGAAGATGGATGGAGTGGAAGTCTGTCTGTCTGTTGGTGGGTAGGTCGGTCCAAACAACACAAAACAATCTCCTGCGCTTGGGGGCTTAGTCTATAGGTAGGTGGGGCTGCCAACCCTTTGGCTAGAATGTGGAATGTCAAAGGTCTTGCTGCCCTACTTAGAACAATGGGTATCCCTAAAACTGAAAGGTGTGCCCTCCTTTTTTCTTTATTTGGTGGGCAGGTCTTTCCCTGGGGTCAGCTACAGGGCAGATCCCCAATAGGAAGGCTAGGGGGGGGGGGGGGGGGGCGTAAAATTCAGCAGCTCATTCGGGGGCCACTGCTCACCTGTGCTCATCACACATCCAACACATAGAAAATCTCTCACCTATCTGGCAGCGTGCCCCGAGCCACCCGTTGGGACACACACACTTGTTGACGTCAATGCATTTCCCTTCGTTCAGGCAGGGCGGGGTGCAGAGCGCTGGGAAC
This sequence comes from Lithobates septentrionalis, assembly GCA_037952835.1. Lineage (NCBI taxonomy): Eukaryota > Metazoa > Chordata > Amphibia > Anura > Ranidae > Lithobates > Lithobates septentrionalis. Next base: position 37,758 of record JBBDGP010005209.1, on the reverse strand, counting down.
AGGAACAAACAGATACCCAATTACATATACTCCGAATGCTGCATCTGATTGGATGTAAAATATGTCATATAAATCACACACTTCAGCAGTTCACACAGAGCATATGATAAAAGCAGAGGTCACCTAACCATAACCCAACAGTCAGTAGATCCAAAGATGCGGACAGCTGAAGTTATGTGCAAATCTCATCTTAAAGTAAAACTGCCATTAATCAGTTCAGTAAGCATGCTGACAGGAGGAATGAGCAGACTGACAGAGATGAGTTCACCAGTAAACTGCTTTTGCAGATAAAACATCTTACCTATTTTAATTACTTCTGCACATGTAGCTGTTTGTACAGATTTAACAGGCAGTAAACAAGCCCACACTGACCTCTTTAGCTGCAGGCACTGTAAAGCAATTCATTCTCAAATTCGCTCCCCTCTTCCAGCGGTGAGTTTGGAACCTTCCATCCTTCTAACTTCTAATGTAGAAAATCAGGAAAAGGGGAGAGAGCAGAGTGCCGAGATCTGACTTGAGGACTTCACTGCTCTGGCTATAAACTTTGAGGATGAGTTTCACCAGATTGCCGGTGGCTGCAGAGGCCAGTGAGGGCTTGCTTTAGGTTTTATTCACTACTTGTTAGAAACATTAAAAAATGTGCAGGTTCATAGCTTGGCTATGTTTTAAAGACTTTTAACTTTAAAGGACTAACAGGGATGCAGAGGTCTAGCAAAACCTAGAAAAATATTTGCAGGAAAAGTGGAGATTTGCACATACCTTCAGCTGCTTTATTTCTCCTGATTGTTGCAAAAAGCAGTTTTCAGTGATGGTATCCTCTGCTTAGAAGTCTTTTCATCACATGCTCGTCAGCAAGCAATCTTTCAAACAAGCCCACATTGACCTCTTTAGCTGCAGTCACTGTGGAGCAATTCATTCTCAATTCTTTCTGCTCCCCTCTTCCAGCAGTGAGTTTGGTACCTTTCATCCTTCAAACCTCTAATGTAAACACAGGGTAGAAGCTCAGAAAGACGGGAGAGAGCAGAGAGCTGACATCTGACTTCAGGACTTCGCTGCTCTGGCTGTGAACTTTGAGGATGAATCTCACCAGAGTGCAGGTGGCTACAGAGGCCAGCGAGGTTTTGTTTTAGAATGTATTCACTGCTTGTAAAAAAAAAAAAAAAATTAAATATTTGTAGGTCCATAGCTTGGCTATTTTTTTTAAAGCCTTTTAATTTTAAAAGACTAACAGGGAGGCAAATGTGGCAGGACCAAGCTAAATATTTACAGGAAAAAGTGGAGATTTGCACATAACTTCAGCTGCTTTATCTCTCCTAAATGTTGGGACATGCTGTTTTTATTGATGTATCCCCTGCTTATAAGTCATTTAATCACACGCTCGGTTTAAAGCCGCGTACACACGATCGGATTTTCGGACGGGTATTGTGTGATGACAGGCTGTTGGCGGAAAATCTGACCATTTTTACGCTCCATCGGACAATTGTTGTCGGATTTTCCGCAGACAAATGTTGGATGGCAGGTTTTCAAATTTTCCACGGACAACGATTTGTTGTCGGATTTTCTGAGTGTGTGTACACAAGTCCGTCGGACAAAAGTCCAAAGAACAAACACGCATGCTCGGAAGCAAGGACGAGCCAGAAGCAGTCGGTCTTGTAAACTTGCGATCGTAATGGAGAATTGACATTCGTGACGCGGCAAATTATAAAATCTGGAAATGCAGCGCACAATTCTCTTCTTCTTTAATGGGATAATAATGAAGCTGCTTTGCTGATGATACTGATGTAGTTTATTGCAAACGAATTTTCAAAGGCTTTTTTTTCTAGTGATATCAAGAATAATATTATTATGCTTTTTTTTTTTTTTTTTTTTTTTTGGGGCAAGTTACCACATCACCATTATCCTGTAGTTTTTAAGATCAAAGATACAACTATGTTGGTGTCCCTTGTCCATATTACATTGTATTTTTTTTAAATGTAACTGCCGACTCCCAAACTGTCATTTGAAGTAAAACACATAGCCAAGTATTATTCTACACAATTTTGCATTAAAAAAAAAGAAAACAAATAAAATTAGACATGTTATCTGCCAATAGAACTTAAGCAAAAAGTGCATTCTATGTATCCAAAAATATAGAAAATAGTCAAATCATTATTATTCAACCAAAAAATAAAATAAAAGCCTCATGTCAAGAGTTGGTGAAAGCAGGGGTCCGTCATCCGGAGATAATTCCGAAAAATATCTGGATTATTCTCCTGGAGCTCCTGCAGCAAGGGCATATGACATAATTGGTCACCATTAATAAATCAACCAATTTTTGGTCCAAGAAATCCTCCTCCTCCTGTTCCTCAAAGCAATAACTCCAAGGCCAATAATAAATAACACCTTATCTCCTCCAATTCCGCAACATGGCTGGTTGACGAACGACCGTTCAGAAACAAACTGAAATGTACGAAATGAAAAGCGCAAAATGAAAAGCGCGAATCAACACTCACCAAGCTTCTACTAACAGGAAATTAGCAGAAGGAGCCCAAAGGGTGGCGCTAAAGAGCTGAAAAACCACGTAGTACATCACTACGTTCGTGTTTGTTAGCCGACAATTCCTTGCCATTTGTATGCAAGACAAAATCCAGGCACATGCCTTCGGACAAAAGTCCGAGGTTTTCGTCTGTGGAAAATCCGATTGTGTGTACGAGGCTTTAGACCTTTTATGACCAACGACTGGAAACAATAACGAAGGAATTGGTAAGGGGCATTAATCCTACCTACAGTCTGGTGTTTCTGGAGTGCAATTATCTCTAGGAAAATATGCTACATAATGAGGAATGTATATTATAGCAGCCACCAAAATTGGGGATGGAGATGACACCAAATTCCTTCATTCCGGGGGAATCAGCAATCCTCACATATACAAGTACATCCTAAACTGAGCCTGGGCCTGACTCTGAACCAAACCTTCAGAAGCTAACTATGAAACTTTACCCTAACCTTGCAACCTACACTACCACTAACCAACACTTTGGTGGTCATTTAGGCCACTTTCACATGGGTTGCCAGGGGGCAGTAAACCAGATGGATGAGCCGTGGTTACACCGCCTACCCTCCACCCACCTAAACCCAACATATAGACAGAGGGGGATGTACTATGCAATGCTTTGGCAAATTTAACGTGGCTTGTTGAGCTGACAGATGGCACCGCCTGTCAAACTCACCCATTCAAGTCAATGAGGCCACCCTGCAGCCGTGAGCCAAACGCTTGGCCCGTTGTTGAGACACATTAGCTCCAAAAAAAATCATAAATAAATAAAAAATAACAAAAACAGGCATTGAAGAGGTGTCAGGATTGCCTCCTTAACACTGAGTTTAGCCGCCCCCTTGAGAAGTGATCTACCGCATGTGTAGCTCGGTATGCATCCGGCACTGTGCCTGTGCATCGGGATGTCTGAACTCTTGGGCATGCATGGGATTTACGTCATCCTGCACCAGCCAATCAAGAAGGTGTGAAGACCGGCTCCTGGAAGATGTCGAGGAGAAGATGCCAGCACCAGGGGGGGACCTAAGACCTGCTTCATGTGCTGCTCAGGCTCTATTGGAGGGGGTGCAAGTCCTATGACATCCACCGCTGGAAGTGTTGGTTCGGGAGGGAGCTTGTCCCGGCTCCCGAAATGGCTCAGAGTGAAGAGAAAGTCTCCCTATGGCTGCACATCCATGACATCCCTGAGCTCCCCATGACTAAGCTCCCAGGGGCAGAGCTAAATGCGTTGAGGACGTGGCCTGGTTGGAGTCCAGGCTGAGGTTGTCACACACACCTCAGGGATGTCATGGATGTGTGACCATAGGGAGACTTTCTCTTCACTCTGAACCAGGGAGGAACCTCACTGGCATTGTGCTAGAATGGGAAATCTATTTTTTGAAGGGGGGGGGGTGGAGATTTGTGATAGTAGGCATGATTGGGGGGTATTTGTGCTAGGAGGGGGGTGGAGAGGCAAATTTGTTCTAGGAGGGGGGATTTAGAGTGGGGAGGGATGTGTACTCAGAGGGGAAATTTGAAGGGTAGATGATTTGTGCTAGGAGAGGTAATTGGGAGAGGGGGGAGATTTGTGCTGGGGGGGTTGGAATGGGGGGGGGGATGTGTACTTGGTTGGGAGATTTGAGGGGTAGAGGATTTTTGTGCTTGGAGGGGGGAATTTTTTTTTGGGGGGGTGGGCATTTGTGCTGGGGGGATTTGGGGGATGGGGGAAGCAAAGATTTGTGCTGGGAGGAGAAGAAATTTATGCTTAGGGGTAAGCATGCAGATTAGTGCTCGGAGGGGGGGGGGGGGGTAGAATTTTAATAATCCTAACCATCTAGAATTTTAACATAATCCTCAACCATCTTGGGGGGGGGGGGGGGGCAGTTTAGCATGTTTGCCCTGGGCTGTAGATGACATTGTCACAGCACTGGCTGGAGAGTAAAAAAATTTGGGATGAAAATGGACCCAGCTTATAGAAATCCATAAGGTTTCATATTTTATTCTCGGGGGAAAAAAAGAAACCATGTATCCCATGATTTGAATACACAGTGAAACCTTGTATTATGAGCATAATCTGTTCCAGGAGAATTCTTGTAATCCAAAGCACTCGCATATCAAAGCGAGTTTCCCATAGAAGTCAATGGAAACTAAGATAATTGACTTCTATTACATGCAATACCGTATGTGGCCAGAGGTGGGGGGGGGGGGCGGAGAGCCTCGGAAATGCTTGGGAAAAGCCTCGGAAACACTCAGGAACTGAGTATTTCCGAGTCATTCTGAGTGGCTCTATACCGTTCCGAGTGTCCCCGGCGCCCCCCCACCTCTGGCCAAATGTGTACTGGTACTGCACCGCCCATTAGCTTGAATTCTGCTCATTTTGCAAGACAACACTGGCAAACCGGGTCAGAATTTAACAAAAAAGTTGCTCGTCTTTCAAAACGCTTGTTAACCGCGTTACTCGTAAACCAAGGTTCCACTGTATTATCTTTTCTTTGGAGGATGAAATGTCTACAGGATGTGGAGGAGGAGTGCTGGAACCGAGGAAGGCCCAGGAACCCCGGCTCATATACTGAGCCAAGGACCCCATGTAGGGCATGGGCTTGAGGTGTTTGAATGGCACTGCCTCGGTATCAGTTATGTTACAGAATATTTAGAAAGGAAGCAAAATCACCTTCTAACATTAGAAGTAATGTATTTACATTTATAGGAACCTAGACATGAAGTACCATGGAAAGTAACGTACGTGTCAGACATTGCGCTCCGCTGTATCCCGATGGGCACTGGCAGGTGTTTGGGGCCACACAGCGTCCCCCATTACCACATGGCAACTCACACACAGCTAGAGGAGAAAATGAGATCATTAGGCAAAAAGTCCCAGCAATCATATGGGTTTTAGTGTTATTGTACCCATCACATTATTAGAGTATCATATATTGAGTGAAATAAAACAAAGGGGTGTATTTATAATAAATCCATCAAAAGCATTCGCACGGCCGCTAGGAATAATCCCCATAATGTATCTAATATGTTTATTTCCTATGATCATCTGCTCCATCTAGTGGCCATAATGCGGTATTTTCCTGATTCATTCTATACCAGCCTCTCTTAACATTTTACCCCCGACGAAGCCTTGCAATAATTTTCAGGTCTTGGGGAACTATTCTAAAAGGGAAATTATTGGTGAGTATGTAGTTGGGGTGCAACACAGTGTGGTGGCAATAATACACTCAGTCCCAGTGCAATGAAAGAACTTGTATTGAAGTCCAACCGGGAACACTCACAGTTACAACAGCGTGTAGAGAGCAGGTTTTCAGCCGGACTGACAGCGCCTGTATAAAGGGATGTTTCCTGGCTATTTTGTGCCCAAACAAGCAGATGTTCAGAGAGGGTGCAAAGTTCTGTCCCTACCAGGCAGGGTACTTGTCCCTACTATACCAACTCACAAAATGCATGCCAAACCTGGGAGCCAGGGCCTTAAAAAGGCTCTGCCTGACCCAAGATGGCTGCTAGAGTCACATTAGGTGGTCACCCAGCTTCCCCAGAAAACCATAGAGGAACCCTGCTCCTCTTGACTTCCTCTCCCACTGCAGTGCCACTTTGGAAAAGAGCCACCTGCAGTGGAGAAAGTAGACTGCACCTGCCTACAAATAGGAAAAAATGTTATTATTGCTGGCAAGTGGGAAGAATGTCCCCCATTGCAATGGTGGTCAGAATGAGACCCTTACAAACAGCTTTGGGTCCTTGCAGCTGGCTCTGTCAAGTGGCATTGACCCTGGAACTATGCAGGCACCATCAATTGGGAGGTCAATCAGCTACAGCTCAAGGAACCCCTAGAAACCTCTGGAGGAACCTCAGGGTTTCACAGAACCCTGGTTGAGAATAGCTGCTCTATATTGTATAAATGAATAACATTCTTGGTAGGAGAACTGGAGCCGCTCTCTCCTTCGTCTCCCCCTACAGCAGCCTCTCGGAGCAAATGCCACGTTTACACATCTGGTGGCTGGTCTCTTCTCTTGGCCTGACCAAGATTGACCCCCTCCAGTCCTTGTGATTGTTATAGAGTCCACAATCTATGGGACATATATCTGAAAATTGATCAATCCTAGTAACGGTCGATCTCATTTCTTGAGGCCGAAAACGCCAGGAGAGTACAAATACCCCCCAAATGATCCCTTTTTGGAAAGACATTTAGGCATTTAGAAAAAGGCATGGCAAGTTTTTTGAAGTTGTTATTTAGTGTCCCAATTTTTTGGAAAATGACGAAAATTAAAATTTTTTATTTATTTTTTTCAATTTTTTTAAAATTCTTTACATACTTTCCACAGTGCAGTACAGCGTCATCGTATAAATGGTTTGGAGGTGATCAGGGACACTGACTGGTGACAGTATGTAAGAGATAATTAATTATTTTTTTACAATTTTTTTTTCATTATTACATTTTTTTTCTTTTTTTTTTTTTAAACAGTGACCAGAGCAATATAGTGTTACCATAATAAAACTGTACTACTCTGGGGAAGTGATCAGGATTTTACTTTGTTATTTTACACATTATGATTGCTTATGCCAGTGAATTTCACCGGTATAAGCAACCATGTTTACTGAATTAATTTGATTCATTCAGTGTGTATTGTTGTGATTAGCTGTGATTGGCCCTGTCTGTACCATGTGATGACTGTGACCAATCACAGCTAGCAACACAATTGTACTGAACGCAATAAATGCCATGAATCAAAGCCATTATTTGTTTAAAATGATCTGCTGTGATTGGTCACAGCGATCACATGGTACCGGCAGCAGGCCGATACACTGATCAGTCACTGGCTGTGCCCGATGGACACATCCTGTGGGGCGTGCATGAGGTGACTTTCAGGATGACGTCATATGATGTCCACAAGTGGCGACAGCTCCATAAGGGGCATCGCCCCCCCTAATCTTCATGCGCCGGCCCCTAACCTCAATGTGGTGGGCTGAACGCATGGATTTCTATGAGGTTTTTTTTTTTTGAAGCACATGATTAGAGCTGGAGGTTCTAGTTGGCTTCCAAATGGGTGGGCTCTGCGCCCTGAGCTCAATCACTTGTGACATTATGCAAAATAGAATTGAAAGGGGGGACAACAGGGACCTCTCCAATTGGGTCCTACCCCTTTTCGGAGATTTTAGGACTATTACGGTACCAGAGGGAAATGAACACAGATATTAAAAAAAATTTTTAATTCAAAAAAAGGTATTAACCACTTGCTTACTGGGCACTTAAACCCCCCTCCTGCCCAGACCAATTTTGAGCTTCCAGCGCTGTCGCACTTTGAATGACAATTGCGCGGTCATACAACACTGTACCCAAATGAAATTTTTATCATTTTTTTTCCCACAAATAGAGCTTTCTTTTGGTGGTATTTAATCACAGCTGGGTTTTTATTTTTTGCTAAACAAACAAAAAAAGATGGAAAATTTGAAAAAAAAAAAAATCATGTTTAATAGTTTGTTATAAAATTTTGCAAACAGGTAATTTTTCTCCTTCATTGATATGCACTGATGAGGCGGCACTGGTGGGCACTGATAGGCTGCACTGATGGGCACGGATAGGCACAGATAAGGCGGCACTGATAGGCACAGTTAAGGCGGCACTGATAGGCACAGTTAAGGCGGCACTGATAGGCACAGTTAAGGCGGCACTGATGGGGACAGTTAAGGCGGTACTGATGGGCACAGATAAGGCGGCACTGATGGCCACAGATGGGCGGCACGGATAGGTGGCACAGATAGGTGGCACAGATAGGTGGCACAGATAGGTGGCACAGATAGGTGGCACTGATGGGGGGCACTGATGGGTGGCACTGATGGGCAGTGATGGGTGGCACTGATGGGCAGTGATGGGTGGCACTGATGGGCACTTATGGGCACTGGTAGGTGACACTGATGGGCACTGATAGGTTGCACTGATGTGGGTGCTGATGGGTGGCACTAATGTGGGTGCTGATGGGTGGCACTGATGTGGGTGCTGATGGGTGGCACTGTGGGCACTGATGGGTGGCACTGTGGGCACTGATGGGTGGCACTGTGGGCACTGATGGGTGGCACTGTGGGCACTGATGGGTGGCGCTGATTGATGGCACTGTGGGCACTGATGGGTTAATATGGTGGGCACTGGTAGGCAGCACTGCTGCCTATTGCTTTTTGTTGTAAGATCGCCGTGATCGGGACTGATGTCCCGATCACGGCCGCCGGTGATCGGGTTTTTTTTTCCTCCTCACGCTGTCAGCGCGAGGAGGAAAAATAGCCGATTACCGGCTCTGTTTACATCACATGATCAGCTGTCATTGGCTGACAGCTGATCATGTGGTAAGGGGTTGGGACCAACCCCTTACTCTGATCTGTGATCAGGCGAGTCTCATAGACTCGCTGATCACCGAGCGCGCCGCGCGCGCCCTGCAGGGGGCGCGCAGGCCGCTCGTGCACGGGACGACGTCAATGGACGTAGTCCCGGCAATTCAGATCCGCGCTGTTGCCGTCATTTGGCAATGGCCCGGATCTGAAGCAGTTAAAAAGTCCCATAAAGGACTTTATCTGTGTTTATCTGTTTATCTGTGTTTAATTTTTTAATATCTGTGTTCATTTCCCTCTGGTACCGTAATAGTCCTAAAATCTCCGAAAAGGGGTAGGACCCAATTGGAGAGGTCCCTGTTGTCCCCCCTTTCAATTCTATTTTGCACGTAAAGGATGATGGTACCTATTAACGATATTATACCCTACCCTTCTAACCATGTGGCCAACCTTTGAATACACTTGTGACATTAGCGAATCAACATTCGCTCTTGTCTTCCTGCTTCTCCTCCCAGCCAATCAGGACAGGAAGACCGGATTGGCCTGGAGGGGGGGGGAGAGACTGTATTGGCCGGGAGGAGAAGCCAGGGAAGCCCCCCCGTGACCTGGATGGGGTAAGTGTTGGGCTGGCTGGCGAGCAAACGAACGAGCAAGCTAGTGGGTGGGCTGGGGTAAGTGCGGGGCTGGCGGGCGACTGGGCTGGGGCAAGGGTGGGGCTGGCTGGCGGGTTTGTTTGCTGACCCCCCCCTCTCAAAAAAATGGAGTACCTGACTTGCAACCCAGAACTACGAATGTCCCACCCAGCCATCATTTGACAGGGAAGTCTTTAAACATCACAAGCCGAGAATTCTGTGATAGTGCCTGCTCCCTGGATCCCTGTTTCCTTGCCTGACCCAGCTTTACTCATACCTGTCTTGGATCGCCTTGTTGAGGAACTCTGCCTTGTATTCCGAATACTCTTTGCATTGCTTCCTGCACTTGACCTTGGATTGTTTACGGGACTGGGCTTGCTCACCACCTGCTCTCACCTAGGAATTGTCCAATGGATTGGGCTTGTTTGCTCCCTACCCTGACCCTGGTACTGCTACCTCGGGCTATCCCAGGATTCTGCTACCAACAGCTGTCCACTGCCTGACCAGCCTTGAGACTACAGGTGCCCTTCTTAGCCGCATTCGCTCAGTCCTGGTGCCATCTACTCAGAAACGATGACATTGTGTAATGAGACCTGGGGGCAACCAAGTCCCTGTAGGCCTGCTTGCCTTGCGTAAGAGTGTAATCAGGACACAGCTAAGTCCTTGTAGCCTGCACCCAAGTTGGCAATATGGACTGAATTGTGGAATGCTGGAAATTTGATGCTATGTTATACACTCTACTTATAAAGATGACTATAATAGTAAACATTGGTAATGCTGGTGACGGATTGAGTAGCTGAACCCTGACAGACTCTGCTGAGGACCACTGACACAACCTCACATAGCACTCTATGATGGAGACAGCCTACCTGTCTGGCACCCAGGACCCGTCCATCCAGAGGGACAGGAGCACATGTTGTGTCTCATGCAGGTTCCTCCGTGGGCACAAGGCGGGGAGCACATGGCTGACAAGAGAAATGTGAGGTCAGCACAGCGGCAGAGAGGACAGAAGATGGACAATCCTCAACCTAGACATTCCGGCCCTGTACACACAATTCTATATGGTCATGTATAGGGTAGTGTGTGTGACTGAGGTGGAGACATTAGAGTGCAAGCCATTGAGGTGTAGAGGCTGATGTGAGTGGCTCAGTGCTCTCTGTACAGCACTGCGGCATATGTCAGAGCTATATAAATGCATAATAATAGTGTATGACTGGGGGGTGGGACTGGAGTGTAAGCTCCTCTGGTACAGAGACTGATGTGACTGGCTCAGTGATCTCTGTACAGCACTGCGGTATATGTCAGAGCTATATAAATGCATAATAATAGTGTATGACTGGGGGGTGGGACTGGAGTGTAAGCTCCTCTGGTACAGAGACTGATGTGACTGGCTCAGTGATCTCTGTACAGCACTGCAGTATATGTCAGAGCTAAATGTATAATAATAATAGTGTGTGACTGAGGTGGGACATTAGAGTGTAAGCTCCTGTGGTGCTGAGACTAATGTGACTGGCTCAGTGCTCTTTGTACAGCACTGCGGTATATGTCAGAGCTATATAAATGCATAATAATAGTGTATGACTGGGGGGGTGGGACTAGAGTGTAAGCTCCTCTGCTGCAGAAACTGATGTGAGTGGCTCAATGTTCTCTGCACAGCACTGTGGTATATGTCAGAGCTATATAAATTTATAATAATAATAATAATAATAGTGTGTGGCTGGGGGGGGGGGGGCATTAGAGTGTAATCTCTTCTGATACAGAAGAGACTAATGTGACTGGCTCAGTGTTCTCTGTACAGCACCGTGGTATATGTCAGAGCTACAGTATATAAATTATTAAATATAATAGTGTGCGACTGTGTGGGGGCATTAGAGTGTAAGCTCCTGTGGTGTTAGACTGATGTGACTGGCTCAGTGTTCTCTGTACAGCACTGTGGTATATGTCAGAGCTAAATGTATAATAATAATACTGTGTGACTGAGGGGGGGGCATTAGAGTGTAAGCTCTTCTGGTACAGAGACTGATGTGACTGGCCCAGTGTTCTCTGTACTGCGCTGCGGTATATGTCAGAGCTACACTACCGTTCAAAAGTTTGGGGTCACCCAAACAATTTTGTGTTTTCCATGAAAAGTCACACTTATTCACCACCATACGTTGTGAAATGAATAGAAAATAGAGTCAAGACATTGACAAGGTTAGAAATAATGATTTGTATTTGAAATAACATTGTTTTTACATCAAACTTTGCTTTCATCAAAGAATCCTCCTTTTGCAGCAATTACAGCATTGCACACCTTTGGCATTCTAGCTGTTAATTTATTGAGGTAAGCTGGAGAAATTGCACCCCACGCTTCTAGAAGCAGCTCCCACAAGTTGGAATGGTTGGATGGGCACTTCTGGCGTACCATACGGTCAAGCTGCTCCCACAACAGCTCAATGGGGTTCAGATCTGGTGACTGTGCTGGCCACTCCATTACCGATAGAATACCAGCTGCCTGCTTCTGCTGTAAATAGTTCTTGCACAATTTGGAGGTGTTTAGGGTCATTGTCCGGTTGTAGGATGAAATTGGCTCCAATCAAGCGCTGTCCACTGGGTATGGCATGGCGTTGCAAAATGGAGTGATAGCCTTCCTTAGCTTTTACCCTGTACAAAGCTCCCACCTTACCAGCACCAAAGCAACCCCAGACCATCACATTACCTCCACCATGCTTAACAGATGGCGTCAGGCATTCTTCCAGCATCTTTTCATTTGTTCTGCGTCTCACAAACGTTCTTCTTTGTGATCCAAACACCTCAAACTTGGATTCATCCGTCCACAACACTTTTTTCCAGTCTTCCTCTGTCCAATGTCTGTGTTCTTTTGCCCATCTTAATCTTTTTCTTTTATTGGCCAGTCTCAGATATGGCTTTTTCTTTGCCACTCTGCCCTGAAGCCCAAAATCCCGCAGCCGCCTCTTCACTGTAGATGTTGACACTGGTGTTTTGCGGGTACTATTTAATGAAGATGCCAGTTGGGGACCTGTGAGGCGTCTGTTTCTCAAACTAGAGACTCTAATGTGCTTATCTTCTTGCTTAGTTGTGCAACGCGGCCTCCCACTTCTTTTTCTACTCTGGTTAGAGCCTGTTTGTGCTGTCCTCTGAAGGGAGTAGTACACACCGTTGTAGGAAATCTTCAATTTCTTTGCAATTTCTCGCATGGAATAGCCTTCATTTCTAAGAACAAGAATAGACTGTCGAGTTTCAGATGAAAGTTCTCTTTTTCTGGCCATTTTGAGCGTTTAATTGACCCCACAAATGTGATGCTCCAGAAACTCAATCTGCTCACAGGAAGGTCAGTTTTGTAGCTTCTGGAAGGAGCTAGACTGTTTTTAGATGTGTGAACATGATTGCACAAGGGTTTGCTAATCATCAATTAGCCTTCTGAGCCAATGAGCAAACACATTGTACCATTAGAACACTGGAGTGATAGTTGCTGGAAATGGGCCTCTATACACCTATGTAGATATTGCACCAAAAACTAGACATTTGCAGTTAGAATAGTCATTTACCACATTAGCAATGTATAGAGTATATTTGTTTAAAGTTAGGACTAGTTTAAAGTTAGCTTCATTTAAAAGTACAGTGCTTTTCCTTCAAAAATAAGGACATTTCAATGTGACCCCAAACTTTTGAACGGTAGTGTATATAAATAATAAACTATAATAACCTGCGACTGTGGGGGGGGGTCATTAGAGCGTAAGCTCCTGCGGTGCAAAAACTGAAGTGACAGGCCCAGTGTTCTCTGTACAGCACTGTGGTATATGTCTGAGCTATATAAATGATACAAATATAATAGTGTGTGACTGTGGTGGAGCATTAGAGTGTAAGCTCCTGTGGTGCAGAGACTGATGTGAGTAGACATGTGCGGTTCGTTCCGAATCAAAATTTGGGCAAACATTTTTTTTTTTTAGTAAGGAATTTAAATGAATCCGAAAGAACGTAACAAAGTTTCAGACTAAATTCGAGTCGAATTCGAATAAAAAAAAAAAAAAAAAAAATTCCGAAAACGAATTAAATTAATTTAACTAAACGTATTCATGCAAATAACGTGTCGAAACGAAACAAATGTTTTCGTTCTGCACATGTCTAGACGTGAGTGGTTCGGTGTTCTCTGTACAGCACTGCGGTATATGTTGGTGTTATACAAATGAATCACATTTAATCATCACCTCTTACCAGAACAACCGGGCCCCGGGTACCCTGCGGGGCAGTCACAGGTATCTGGAGCCAGACAGACTCCGTAGTTTTGGCAGGGGGGGTTGCACACGGCTAGGAGAAAGCCAATAATATTAGAGATATTAGAATGTGATTATTAGTGATAACAGAAATATAACAATCTAATTCTGATACTTTGTGATATAATTATATTTTGGACACACATAGTTGTATCTGTTACACTGGATGCACACGGATACTTTGGTACAAGATCTAGGAATGTGAACTTGTGTTGGCCATGTTCTGTTGCAGTGATTGGGTGTTGGGGGATGGGGTGACCGTCTAATAAAATCTCCAACTCATCAGTAAACTGTGCAACCAGGCTCTCAAAGAGAAGGAGGAGGAACCGCTCACCATTTAAAAGCCTTAAATCTGGTTTAATTATATCTCCACTGTACAGACTGCTTCACCTGCCATATTTCGTTACTAACGCGTTTCACTTCGTTGGGAGCTTACTCCCTATAAGACGGCAACCACTGAAGTGAAATGCAATAGAAGCCTCTGGCTGCTGGTGAGGGTTTGATTGCAGCAGTGTCTTTCCTACTGCATTACTACAGTAACACTAAGCACCGGCATCTACGGATCGAATCCCGGTTAGGGCACCTAATCCCTTCCTGCTCTGTCCAACATAAAAAAAAAAAATGTTGCCCTTAGATAAACTTTAAAAACTTGCAGACCGCCCAACGTACATATAAGGCGGCCGCTCTGTGCCAGATCACCTACCTAGTATGTGATCCGACACTACTTCCAAGCCTGGGGCGTGCACGCGCGGGCGTGTGCGCGCGTGCGCACCACCGGCGACCCGCTTCCGCTGTAATCACACACGGTGCATACCACGGACTCGAACACGGACATAGGCAGATTGTCATTCTGTCAGAAGGGAAGGTATTGATCCTGTGTCCATGCAAAGCAGGAACACAGATCTATGCCTTTCCCATAGTAAAAGCACCTCCCCCCACAGTACACAAACACTGGCTAGGCACACGGTTAACCCTTTGATCTCCCCTGATGTTAACCCCCTTCACTGCCAGTGTCATTAGTACAGTGACAGTACATATTATTTAGCACTGATCACTGTATTAGTGTCACTGGTCCCCAAAAAAGTGCCAAAAGTGTCAGTTAGGTGACCGATTTGTCCGCCGCAATATCGCAGTCCCGCTATAAGTCGCTGATCGCCGCCATTACTAATGAAAAAAAAAAAAAAGAATATCCCATAGTTTGTAGACGCGATAATGTTTGCACAAACCAATGAATATACACGTATTGGGATTTTTTTTTTTTTAACAAAAATATGTAGCAGAATACATATTGGCCTAAATCGATGAAGATATTTTATTGTTTACATTTTTTTTTATTGGATTTGTTTTATAGCAGAAAGTAAAAAAAAAAATTATTTTTTTTCCCAAAATTTTCGCTCTTTTTAAAATAAAAACAGCAGAGGTGATCAAATACCACCAAAAGAAAACTGTATTTGTGGGGGGGAAAAAAAAGGGGAAAAAAAGGACAAAGATTGTATTTGGGTGCAGCATCGCATCACCGGGCAATTGTCAGTTAAAGTAAAGCAGTGCCGTATCGGAAAAAATGGCCTGGCCATGAAGGGGGGGGGTAAATCTTCCAGAGGTCAAGTGGTTAAAGTGGCCTCTGCAGGGAATAACCCTAAGGCCCCTTTTACACCTATACGACTTGTCCCATGATTTTGTACTGCAAAATCGTATGACAAGTCATTCTCCATGATTTTCAATGACTACCATTCATATTGGCACGACTTTAAGTCGTGCCGACTTAAAAGTAGTCCCTGCACTACTTTGGTCCAACTTCTA
This sequence comes from Lithobates septentrionalis, assembly GCA_037952835.1. NCBI lineage: Eukaryota > Metazoa > Chordata > Amphibia > Anura > Ranidae > Lithobates > Lithobates septentrionalis. The sequence goes on along the minus strand of JBBDGP010005209.1, from coordinate 22,222 downwards.
TGCATCCATAGAACTCAATGTTAAACCCTGAAGTAGCATGCAAATCGTGCCTGAATAATATAGACACGACTTCAGTGCGACTTTGTAAGCACAAGCCTGGCTCGCTGATTGGGACGTGGGGTCCCCCCAAAATCCATACCAGACCCTTATCCGAGCACGCAGCCCGGCCGGTCAGGAATGGGGGTGGGGACGAGGAATGCGGCCTGGTACGGTCCAGGAGGGGGGGGGGGGGGGCGCTCGCTCGTCCCCACCCCCATTCCTGACCGGCCGGGCTGCGTGCTCGGATAAGGGTCTGGTATGGATTTTGGGGGGACCCCACGCCGATTTTTCAGCGTAGGGGGTTCCCCTTACAATCTATACCAGACCTAAGGGCCTGGTATGCCCCTGGGGGGGGACCCACGCCAGTTTTTTTTATTTAAAACTTGGCGTGGAGTTCCCCCTTATGATTCATACCAACTACTTGTATGTTTTCATTTGTAAATGCCAAAAATGTGGCAAAGTCGTACAAAGTAGTACTGCTCCCAAATCGCAGTAAAATCGCGGCAAATCACGGTAAAATCGCGGCCGCGAAATCGCGGTAAAATCGCGCGACTTTGTAAGGCCCCTTTCACACTGGGGCGGTAGGGGGTGTCGGCGGTAAAACAGCGCTATTTTTAGCGCTGTTTTACCGCGGTATTCGGCCGCTAGCGGTGCGGTTTTAACCCCCCGCTGGCGGACGAAAAAGGGTTAAAATCACTCGTACAGCGGTATTGCCGCGGTATAGCCGCGCTGTCCCATTGATTTCAATGGGCAGGAGCGGTTTAGGAGCGGTGAATACACCGCTCCTTCACCGCTCCAAAGATGCGGCTTGCAGGAGATTTTTTCTTCTCCTGCCAGCGCACCGCTCCAGTGTGGGAGCCCTCGGGCTTTCACACTGAACAAACAGCGGAGGCTGTTTAGGGGCCGTTTGCAGGCGGTATTTTTAGCGCAATAACGCCTGCAAACCGCCCCAGTGTGAAAGGGGTCTAAACATGACATACGGTATTTTTGAACACTGTAGCACATAAGTGTTATTTATTCCCGTATTTATTATTAATAATAATAATAATAATAATAATGGAATAGAGAAGAGGAGGAGCTGGGAAATATTACCAAAGAAAATAGGAAGACTATTGGTGGGTTGCAAGAGACATCTGAGGGGCATGACTAAGCACAGACTGAAGGGGGTACCAACATTTTTGCACATTGCTGAACACGATGGTAGACGCGTGGTCACATGACATCACCCCAGAAACATGGCGCCATCCTTGCACTTATACTACGGCGGGCCTGTGGCTTTGGTAAGACTTATTCGCAGGATGCCATGTAATAAGGAGGGTCTTGTTCTGTCCTACCACCATGACAAATGTTATAGATTTTACTTCAGCTGCTTTTGTAAATAAAAAATATACAAATATATAAACTAAAAATAAACAAATACTGTATATACAAATATATAAAAATATACAAATATACAAATTGAAGACAGGCTCAATTCACAAAGGTAACACCGGCATGAAGATACGCATGAGCAAAAAAGTGACAGTTGTTTTCAGCTGAGACCAATGAGATTTGAATATTACAGTCACAAAAAAGGCTGAAATAAAGATCCTTATTCAGGTGTTAAAGCTTTGTGAATTCAGACTGATTCACTTTATAGATATATATATATATATATATTTCCTTCTACAGCTAACACAAGACACAGATGGTATAATCTCCCTCACGCCGGCATTTGGTGGGGTCATCGGTGCGGACGGCGAATCCTTTATAACAGCTGCAGTTGTAGGAGCCCAGGAAGTTATCACACGTCTGTTCACATCCGCCGCGAGTGAAGTCCGCACATTCATCGACATCTGGGGAGAGGAACATAAAGGGGGTTATTTATGAAAGGCAAATCCACTTTGCACTACAAGTGCAAACTACAAGTGCAAAGTGCACTTGGAAGTGCAGTCGCTGTAAATCTGAGGGGTAGATCTGAAATGAGGGGAAGCTCTGCTGATTTTATCATCCAATCAAGTGCAAGCTAAAATGCTGTTTTTTATTTTCCTTGCATGTCCCCCACAGATCTACAGCGACTGCACTTCCAAGTGCACTTTCAGTGCAATTTCAATTGCACTTTGCACTTGTAGTGCAAAGTGGAGTTGCCTTTCGTAAATAACCCCCATAATGTATATACACCCAAAAAAAACGAAAATGTAATATATGGCAGCTTATTAGTCCTTAGATTATTATTATTATTATTTTGATGATAATGATTGATTATTATTATTTCTATGATGATGATGAAGATTGATCATTAGTTCTATGATGATTATTATAATTATTTCTAGTATGATGATGATTATTATTATTATTATCATTATTTCTATGATGATGATAATTATAGTTACCGTATTTTTTCTATGATGATGATTATTTCTATCATGATGATGGTTGTTATTAATATTATGATGATGATGACGACTGATTGATTATTATTATTTCTATGATGATGATGATTTATTATCATTATTTCTATGATGATGATGATTATTATTTCTATGATGATGATGATGATGATGATGATGATGATTATTATTGATAATAGATTATTATTTCTATGATGATGATTATTATTTCTATGATGATAATTAGTCATTTTTTCAATGATGATGATTATTATTATTAATAATAGATCATTATTTTTATGATGATAATTTAGTCATTTTTTCGATGATGATGATTTCTATTTCTATGATGATTATGATTATTAATAATAGATTATTATTTCTGTTATGATGATGATGATGATTATTATTTCTATGATGATGATGATTATGATTATTAATAATAGATTATTATTTATATTATGATGATGATTAAAATTATTCATTTCTAAGATGATGATGATTATTATTATCATTATTTCTATGATGAGGATGATGATGATTATAGTTATTTTTTCCATGATGATGATGATGATTATTTCTATTATGATGATGGTTATTATTATTATTATTTCTATTATGATGATGGTTATTATTATTTCTATTATGATGATTATTTTGATGATTATAATGATGATGATTATTATTGTTTCGATGATGATGATTATGATTATTATTATTTGTATGACGATGATTATGATTATTATTATTTCTATTATAATGATGAATATTATTTTTACTATACAGGATTTATACAGTATAGTGCCAACACTTGGTGCAGCGCTTTACAATCTAAAGGGAGACAGTACAGTTACAATGCAACAAAATCCAATAGGATGAAGAGGGACCCGCTCATAAGAGCTTACAATCAAAATCGAAATCCTTTATTTTCATTTGGTAATCCTGCCAGTAACAGACTTCCTATCCGAAGGTGACAACGCTCATTGTACTGTATCAATGGAGGAGGAGCGATGTCACCCTAAGGGCCGATTCACACAAGATGCGGTCCAGTGCGTTTTTTTCTGCATCAAAAACGCAAGGCCAGTGATTATTATTAATTCCAAGGGCTCTAGTTCAGCAGTGCGTTCCAGTACAATCACCAAAAGTAGAACACGCTGCATTTTTTCTGCAAGGAACTGTACAGGAAAGCAGATAAAAAGATCAGAAATGCACTGGAACGCACCAGAACCAGAACAAAAAAACAAACAAACAAGGAGAATAAAGAAAAGTGTTAAAAAAAAGAAGGAAAAAATGACAAGAGGAAAAAACAAATCTAAAATGCGTCAAAAATGCACTAGAATGCATTAAAAAAAAAAGTAAAAAAACAAGCATGCAGAAATGCATCTGGAACACATCCAGACTGGATTTCAATCGTGTGAACTGGACTAGGACTACAGAACGCCTCCCCCTGCTCCTCTTCTCCATAACACAGAGGGGAAGGGTTCTGTAGTGCACAGAGAGAGCTGAGAATATTGTAACTGATAAGTTAGAAGAGGAAGTCATCAGCTCATTGGATTTCTGGTAGGATCAACAGGTAGTAGAAACACAGATGTAACTATTTCCTAATGGCACCCCAAGCGCGGTGTGATTTTGCAGTGATTGTCTGCGACAAAATATACCCTATAACCCTAAACGGTCCTGGCTTAGTGCCAAAATTTGACGTGTTTTTTGAGCAGAGGGAGGTCCATTCAAAATGAATGTTTCCGCTCCAAAAACACACCACAAAAAATAAACAAAAAAAAAACACGTGATGCTGCAACGTCGCTTCGTGTCGCTCAGGTGTGAACGGGACCAGACAGTGATAAAAACAACAGAGTGGGGAAAAGTTAAACCCCCCCACCAGTCCTTTGTTTTTGTGCCAGTGACCCCCCTTTACCCTATTTTCTTGTCCCTGTGCCATGGGGAGAGGAAGTCTGGGAAAATGTTCCAATGGGGGAAACAGTCAGCAATATAAACATGACAGAAACTCTAACCCTTCCCTAATCCATCTGTTCTGTTTTTAAACGCTGCTTTATGCATTGACATTAGACATGTGCACTGACAAAAAATTAATTTGTTTTTGTTTTATTCTTTTTTTGCTTTTTTTCAGAAATTCGGAAAAACGAAAATTTGGATTTTCACATTTCCGAATTTTCTAATTTCAGAATTTCCGAATTTCCAAATTTCGAATTTTCGGACTTCAGAATTTCCGAATTTCCAAATGTCGAATTTTTGGACTTCAGAATTTCCGAATATCCAAATTTCGAATTTTTGGACTTCAGAATTTCCGGATTTCCAAATTTCGAATTTTTGGACTTCAGAATTTCCAAATTTCGAATTTTTGGACTTCAGAATTTCCAAATTTCGAATTTTTGGACTTCAGAATTTCCAAATTTCGAATTTTTGGACTTCAGAATTTCCAAACTTCGAATTTTTGGACTTCAGAATTTCCAAATTTCGAATTTCCAAATTTCGGAATTTCCAAATTTCAGAATTTCCAAATTTCGAATTTCCAAATTTCGAATTTCCAAATTTCGGAATTTCCAAATTTCAGAATTTCCAAATTTCGAATTTCCAAATTTCGGAATTTTCAAATTTCGGAATTTTGGAAATTCAAAAATTTGAAAATCTGAAAATTCGAAAATCTGAAAAAAAGAAAGAAAATCAATAAAATTTGAAATAATAACTATAAAATTATAGGTATTGGAATTTCCTTTCAAATCTGGCTGTTTGGCATTCGTTATCTCAGATAATTCGTAACATCGGATAAATTCGTATTTGTTACGTTCACTAACAGCCAAATTTGAAAGGAAATTCCGATACCTATCATTTAATATTTATTATTAGTTATTTTTTCAGATTTTCGTGTTTTCGAATTTTCAGATTTTCATCTTTTTGAATTTTCAGATTTTCATTCTTATTCTTGGATTTTCAAATTTATGAAATTTCGAATATTCAAATTTCCGAAATTTCAAAAATTCGAAATTCGAAACTTCGGACATTCGAAATTTGGATATTCAAAATTCGGATATTCGAAAATTTGTAATTTCGGAAATTCGTAATTTCAAAATTCGGAAATTCGTAATTTTGGAAATTTGGAAATTCTGGAATTTGAAAAATTCGGAAATTTGGAAATTTCGGAATTAACTAATTTGTCAAAATTGGTTAAAAAAACGAATTCGGAACTAAACTAATTGCACATGTCTAATTGACATACCTCCTTAGACCCAGTCTGTCTGGACAGTATGGTCACCTACTGATTTGGCACCATCCACAGGCAGCTTAACTCTTCAATAAGACACTGATGTTGAATCCAACGCATTTATACTTCAGATAATTGCAGTACAGAGGATGTTTTTTCAGACTTTAAGTGTAAGAAGACAATAACTTTTTCTCTGTCTCTCTGAAAAAAGCTAACACTGACTGGGGGAGCATGGAAGAAACACGGAGGGTCTACTGTAGCAAGGACTGAACTAACTAGCACTGAACAGGAGGGGAGGACAGAGGGAGAAACAAAATCACATTGGTAAACAACTTGTAGTGGCCCAAAACTGCCACAACATAAACAAATGCAGTTCAATACCACACATAAAACATACATATAAATGGGATAAAATAAAAACTAAAACTAAAAAAGTTGGGTCTTAATAATGCAGACAGTTCTTTATATACATTTTGTTTCTGGTACATGTCATGTCTGATGTGAAGGATGTAACCTCTTACCGTCACAGGTCCTCCTGTTACTACTTAGTACCCAGCCTGCCCGGCAGCTGCACTCTATGCCGTCCTCCTGCCGCTCGATGCACGTGTGCTCACACCCGCCATTTTGCAGGTCACATGACGTGATGTCTGCCAGATAGCATAGAGGAAAGATTCGTTATTTGTAAGGCTATGGGTGGAGAATATAAAACAAAAGGTTTTACATTTTCTATTGCACGTCTTTTATATGTTCCAATTTTTGATTCTCAGATAACTTCTTTTGGATCAACATGGGGGTTCAGGGTTCTGAGGATGTGGGTTCTAATTGTATTTTTGGATTTTGGTTGAACTCAATAGACATGCGTCTTTTTTCAACCTATGTAACTTTCTAAATCCAAAAATGTCAAACGCTGAACTTTAAAGATCAAGAACTCAGAGTCCAGGATTTACCGACACAAGTCCTGAGGTCTCCTCCTGTGCACCAAAACGAACCCCTCAATCTCCTTGTCTGCTGTAGTATTTACGGTACTAAAGAAGGTCCTGAGGACATTGTGTCTATTCTGACGTATATTATATGATCCTAAAATTAGCATTTACTTAAATAGATCCTGAGGTTCTTGTCTCTGCTCTAGCACCTACTGATACAGATCCCAATGTCCATGTCAAGGTCCTTGTGTTGGCTCCAGGACTTTCCAATACAGATCCTGAGGTTTTTGTCTGTTATAGGTTCTACTGATATAGATCCTGAGGTCCTTGTCCCAGATCTAGGACTTCCTGATATAGATCCTGAGGTCCTTGTCTCTGCTCTAGCACTTACGGATACAGTTCCCAAGGTCCATTGCAAGGTTCTTATGCTGGCTCTAGGACTTTCCAATATAGATTCCAAGTTTTTTGTGTCTGTTATAGGTCTTATTCATATAGATCCCGAGGTCCTTGCCTCTGGTCTAGCACTTACTGGTACAGATACCAATGTCCATCTCAAGGTCCTTGTGTTGGCTCTAGGACTTTCCAATACAGATCCTGAGGTTGTCTCGGTCATAGGTTCTACTGATATAGATCCTGAGGTCCTTGTCTCTGCTCTAGCACTTACTGATACACATCTCTAGGTCCATCTCAAGGTCCTTGGGTTGGTTCTAGAAATAATCACTGATATACTGTAGATCCTGAGGTCCTTGTCTCTGCTCTTACAGATACAGTTCCCAAGGTCCATTGCTCGGTTCTTATGCTGGCTGGCTCTAGGACTTTCCGATATAGATTCCAAAGTTTTTTGTCTATGTTATAGGTCTTACTGATATAGATCTTGAGGTCCTTGTCCCTGTTTTAGAACTTAATGATATAGAACCTGAGGTCCTTGTCTCTGTTGTAGTACTTACTGATACAGATCCCAAGATCCATCTCAAGGTCCTTGTGTTGGCTCTAGGACTAAACACTGATATAGATCCTGAGGTCCTTGCCTCTGGTTTAGAACTTAGATACAGTTACCAAGGTCCATTGCAAGGTCCTTATGTTGGCTCTCGCTCTTTCCAAAATAGATCCCGAGGTTTTTGTGTCTGTTACTACTGATATAGATCCTGAGATCCTGGCCTCTGCAATAGGACTTAATGATATAGATTCTGAGGTCCTTGTCCAGGTCTAAGATATACTAAAATAGATTCTGGGGTGCTTATCTCCTTATCCCTAACACTTACTGATCAAAATCCCAAGGTTTTTTTTTTTGTTATAGGAAATATTTATGAAGTCCTGAGGTCCTTGTCTCTGGTCTAGGACTTTTTGATATAAATCCTGAGGTTTCTGGTCTCTGGTCTTACAAATATAGGTTGTGTGGTACTCGCCTTTGCTTTAGCACTTACTGATAGAGAGCCCAAAGTTCATTTGTCTGTTCTAGGTCTTACTGATATAGATTTTAAGGTTCCTGTCTCCATTATCGGACTTACTGATCCAGATTTTGAGGTCCTTGTCTCTGTTATAGGACTTACTGATAAATATTCTGAGGTCCTAGTACTTATTCATACAGATCCCAAGGTTCTTGTCTCTTTTACTGGACTTATTGCCATAAATCCTGAGGACCTTGTCTCAGGTCTAGGATTTACTGAAACAGATCTTGAGGTTTTTGTCTCTGCCCTAGTACTTACTGATAAAGATACTGAGGACCTTGCCTCTGATATAGGACTTACTGATATAGATCCTGGGGACTTTTTCTCTGGTGTGTGACTTACTAATATAGGTGAGGGGGTTCCCTGACTCTGCTCTAGGACTTATATAGATCCCAAGGTCCTTGTCCCCATTATAGGACTTACAGATATAGAGCATGGGGTCCTTGTCTTTGTCATAGGACTTACTGAGATCGATCCTGAGGTCCTTATCTCTTCTCTAGGACTTCTTTATATAGATTCTGACATCTTTGTCTGCAGGTCCAGGACTTACTGATATAGATATCAAGGTTCTTGTTTCTGGTCTGGGACTTACAGATATAGATTTTGAGGTTCTTATCTCTGCACTAGGACTTACTAACATAGGTCCTGAGGTCCTTGTCTCTGCTCTGGGACTCACCAATATATATCCTGAGGTCCTAATCTCTGTTCTAGGACTCACAGGTATAGATCTTGAGGTCCTTTCTATTTGTTTGATGTAGACTATGCAGTCCTTGCTTCTGCTCCAACATATACTAGGCTTCCCATTTATTGCACACAGCTTTCAAATACTTCATTTTACCTTTTACTTTTCTAATTTTGATTTGCACAGGTAAACTCACTCACCCCTATTACTCACACAAGCTCCTGAGGTTCTGGGCCCTGTTCTAGCCCTATGGACACACGTTATGAGATTTCTGTCCCCTTCCCAGTGTAGCCCCTTGTCCTAAACCGGGGCTTCTATGTCAGTTTAGATTTTTGGCTGAGCTGTAGTTAGCTCAGACTGATTGTATAGTTTTTCACCTGGTTTTTCCCTTGTGATTTCTCATTGTCGCCAGTAGATGTCACTGGTCATAGTATGAGATTTCACAAACAAAACTAAGTTATGAATATTTACATTTCCTTCAGCCAATCCAACAGGAAGTTTATACCACTCGTGCATGCTGGGGGGTTGATATAAATATTTGGGACACGCCATGTTCTTTCTTCACCTGGGCTGAGGCCTAGGGAGGTGCTGCTAGATGGAGCTCTGCTTTTGCCTGTTAGACCCAATAGCCTGTTTTTGGGCCTAACGTATGCTGAAGTGGTTCTGAAGCTGTCCTGCCTGGTCTGGAGGAAGCTGTGCTAAGGAAGTGACCCAGGGGAGGCCCCTTGCTGGAGAGAACCAGGAAGAAGGCCGGTCTCTCAGAAGGGCCTGGTGATTCACTTGGAGGACACACTAAAATTTGGGAAGGAGCTTAGAGTTTTGCGAAGTCGGCTTAAAGGTTCTGACTCTGCGAAGCTGGACATTGATCTGGATCTGGTCTGTAAGTGATCTGCTACGGTATCTGGGACCCCTAACCCTCACCACCTTAACCGTTCTACAATAAAAAATTTAAAATGAGGAAAGTGACTGGTACCCAATAACCATTTCTTGGTCCGCCCATTGGACTCAGCCCTGGGGTGAAGTGCTGGCCCACCCCTACCTCTGGAGGTGCTATCCTGCCTTTGGGGTGCCAGAGGGGTGCTGCACCAGATTGAAATACTCACTGATGCAGGTCTTCAGGTCTTTGGCCAAGGCCTGGTGAAGAGGGCAGAGACACTGGAATGCTCCTTCTGTGTTGTTGCAGTTGTGTGAACAGCCCCCGTTATCGATCTTACACTCATCAATGTCTGTGAAAAACAAAGTCACACAGTCGATATCAAACACTGATTGGCCATGAGATCAATAAATGGTAAATACCGGGCCCAATTCTCTACCTGCACACTGACGGAGGTCCACATGGAGCTGAAAGCCTATCCGACACGCACATTCATATGAGCCGTCTGTGTTCCTGCAGATCTGCTGACAGCCGCCATTTTCACTCTGACATTCATTAATATCTGACAAAAAAAAACAAGAATCAATCACAGAGTAGCACAGCTACGTACAAACTGTGTTTTATAAAAACTAGTGATATCATTAAGGGTTCTAGTTACAAAAATATTCACTGTAGAAATGTCTCAAGCTTTTGCATAACCAACACGAATAATAGCCATATTGTGCCTAATATGTTTCTTTCCTGTAATTATCACCTCCATCTAGTGGCCATAGTGCAGTACTTTCCTGATTTGTGTATGTAGGGAATATACCACGTTATGGCCACTAGATGGCCATTTTTGTATTGCATTGGTTTGTAAAATAGAGGAGGCAGAGATATTTCCATGGGTTTTCCTCCACACAGCTTCAACACAAAACTCCACAAAGTGCCGATCATTAGTTTCCACCAAGATCTACTCATACCTGTACAGTTCCTGCCATTTTCCTCCAGCTGATACCCCGGGGGACACTGGCACTGGAAACTTCCAGCCTGGTTCACACACAGATGCTCACAGTCACCGTTACTTAGAGAGCACTCGTCAATATCTGAAATATTAGAAATAGAAGGAATGAGTAGTTGGCAAAGATGGGGAGTTGAAGCTGAGCGAGAAAGAAGGATAGTTGTGGGATGGATAGAAGATGATGAGTGAGGAGAGGTGAGGTTTAGGATGGACAGAGCATGATAAGTGTGAAAAGGGTAAGGTGTGGATAGAGGATAATGAGTGAGGACAGGTGAGATGCGGATAGAGGTTAATGGGTGAGGACAGGTGAGATGCAGATAGAGGTTAATGGGTGAGGACAAATGGGGTTTAGGATGGATAGAGGATGATGAATGAGGACAGATGAGGTGTGGATAGAAGATGATGAGTGAGGACAGGTGAGGTGTGGCTAGAGGATGATGAGTGAGGACAGATGAGGTGTGGATAGAGGATGATGAGTGAGGACATGTGAGGTGTGGAAAAAGGTTAATGGGTGAGGACAGATGGGGTGTAGGATAGATAGAGGATGATGAATGAGGACAGGTGAGGTATGCATAGAGGATGATGAGTGAGGACATATGAGGAGTAGAATAGATAGCGGAGAACATATGAGAACAGGTAAGGTGTATGGTAACTAGAGAATGATGCATAAAGACCGGTGAAGTGTAGGAAAGATAGAGGAAAAGACAGATGAGGTGTAGGATAGATACAGTGGACAGAAGATGATGAGTGAGGACAGGTGAGGTTTGGATAGAAAGAGGATGATGAGTGAGGACAGCTGAGGTGTAGGACAGACAAAGGATAATGAGTGAAGGCAAATGAGGTGCAGTACGGACAGGTGAGGAGTAAGAGAGAGGATAATAAGTGAGGATAAGTGATGTGTAGAATAAGTAGTAGAGGATGATGAGTGAGGACAGGTGAGGTCTAAGGTAAGTAGAGGATGATGAGTGAGGACAGGTGAGGTCTAAGGTAAGTAGAGGATGATGAGTGAGGACAGGTAAAGTCTAAGGTAAGTAGAGGATGATGAGTGAGGACAGGTGAGGTCTAAGATAAGTAGAGGATGATGAGTGAGGACAGGTAATGTCTAAGGTAAGTAGAGGATGATGAGTGAGGACAGGTGAGGTTAAGGTAAGTAGAGAATGATGAGTGAGGTCAGGTAAGGTCTAAAGTAATTAGAGGATAATAAGTGAGCACAGGTGAGGTCTAGGTAAGGGCTAAAGTAAGTAGAAGATAATAAGTGAGGACATGTGAGGTAGGTTAAGGTAAGTAGAGAATGATGAGTGAGGTCAGGTAAGGTCTAAAGTAAGTAGAGGATAATAAGTGAGGACAGGTGAGGTTTAGGGTAAGTAGAGGATGATGAGTGAGGTCAAGTAAGGTCTAAAGTAAGTAGAGGATGATGAGTGAGGACAGGTGAGGTCTAAGGTAAGTAGAGGATGATGAGTGAGGACAGGTGAGGTCTAAGGTAAGTAGAGGATGATGAGTGAGGACAGGTGAGGTCTAAGGTAAGTAGAGGATGATGAGTGAGGACAGGTGAGGTCTAAGGTAAGTAGAGGATGATGAGTGAGGACAGGTGATGTCTAAGGTAAGTAGAGGATGATGAGTGAGGACAGGTGAGGTCTAAGGTAAGTAGAGGATGATGAGTGAGAACAGGTGAGGTCTAAGGTAAGTAGAGGATGATGTGTGAGGACAGGTGAGGTCTAAGGTAAGTAGAGGATGATGAGTGAGGACAGGTGAGGTCTAAGGTAAGTAGAGGATGATGTGTGAGGACAGGTGAGGTCTAAGGTAAGTAGAGGATGATGTGTGAGGACAGGTGAGGTCTAAGGTAAGTAGAGGATGATGAGTGAGGACAGGTGATGTCTAAGGTAAGTAGAGGATGATGAGTGAGGACAGGTGAGGTCTAAGGTAAGTAGAGGATGATGAGTGAGAACAGGTGAGGTCTAAGGTAAGTAGAGGATGATGTGTGAGGACAGGTGAGGTCTAAGGTAAGTAGAGGATGATGAGTGAGGACAGGTGATGTCTAAGGTAAGTAGAGGATGATGAGTGAGGACAGGTGAGGTCTAAGGTAAGTAGAGGATGATGAGTGAGAACAGGTGAGGTCTAAGGTAAGTAGAGGATGATGAGTGAGGACAGGTGAGGTCTAAGGTAAGTAGAGGATGATGAGTGAGAACAGGTGAGGTCTAAGGTAAGTAGAGGATGATGAGTGAGGACAGGTGAGGTCTAAGGTAAGTAGAGGATGATGTGTGAGGACAGGTGAGGTCTAAGGTAAGTAGAGGATGATGAGTGAGGACAGGTGAGGTCTAAGGTAAGTAGAGGATGATGAGTGAGGACAGGTGATGTCTAAGGTAAGTAGAGGATGATGAGTGAGGACAGGTGATGTCTAAGGTAAGTAGAGGATGATGAGTGAGGACAGGTGAGGTCTAAGGTAAGTAGAGGATGATGAGTGAGGACAGGTGATGTCTAAGGTAAGTAGAGGATGATGAGTGAGGACAGGTGATGTCTAAGGTAAGTAGAGGATGATGAGTGAGGACAGGTGATGTCTAAGGTAAGTAGAGGATGATGAGTGAGGACAGGTGAGGTCTAAGGTAAGTAGAGGATGATGAGTGAGGACAGGTGATGTCTAAGGTAAGTAGAGGATGATGAGTGAGGACAGGTGAGGTCTAAGGTAAGTAGAGGATGATGAGTGAGGACAGGTGATGTCTAAGGTAAGTAGAGGATGATGAGTGAGGACAGGTGAGGTCTAAGGTAAGTAGAGGATGATGAGTGAGGACAGGTGATGTCTAAGGTAAGTAGAGGATGATGAGTGAGGACAGGTGAGGTCTAAGGTAAGTAGAGGATGATGAGTGAGGACAGGTGAGGTCTAAGGTAAGTAGAGGATGATGAGTGAGGACAGGTGAGGTGCAGGATGTATAAATTATAATAAATCAGTACAGGAGGGACAGGTATTATATTCTCACCAAAGCAGGTGTGACCATTTCCATTGAACCCCTGATAACATTGGCAGAAATAAGATCCGATTACATTTCCACATCGAGCGTTCGTGTCACAGGTGTTTTTACCAGAAGAACACTCGTTCTCATCTGTTTTAAAATAAAGGCATTAGCACTATAATATAATATTATCCATACAAACACACAGCTACCTCATCACGACTATGATCCCCTCACCTTCACAGAAAGTCCCATTTCCACGAAACCCTGCAGGACAACCGCAGCGATAACTCCCAACCGTGTTTTCACAGACCCCAATCCCCGAACATATGGATGGATTGTCAGCACACTCGTCTATATCTGTAAGTGAGCAACAAATGGAGTGTTACATATGAACCCGCTGCTAAGAATTTATCATTTTCTTCCACAATTTTTACTGCACCAGATGATGCAATTATACATACAGTAATACCTCAGATTGCGAGTAACGCAGTTTACGAGGGTTTCGCAATACGAGCTATTGTTTTTTATAAATACTGACTCAGTTTGCAAGTGTTGTCTCACAAGACGAGCAGGATTCAAGCCTCTGGGGTGTGCAGTACCACATTTGGCCAGAGGTGCGGGGGCGCCGGTGACACTCGGAGACACAATCAGAGACACTCGGAAACACTCTGTTCCCGAGTGTCTCTGAGTGCTTCTGAGCGGCTCATAGCTTCTCCGAGTGTCTCCGGCATACCCCCACCTCTGGCCACATGTGGTACTGCATACAATAGCAGTCACTGTGGAACGATTTATCTGAGTTTCCATTCATTCCTATGGGGAAACTCGCTTTGATATACGAGTGCTTTGGATTAGAAGCATTTTTTTGGAACCAATTATGCTCGTAATCCAAGGTACCACTGTATTTGAGTTCAATACTGCTCCTCCATTCTCTACAAACAATTTGGACCTCAGCATCAATGCGAGGACAAGGTCATCAAGTACTCAAGGTGAAGCTGGCAGACCCTACCCCCCAATTGCTCCTGTCAGTGAGGCAGCTGAAGAATGAAGCAGCTGTAGTTCCCAGTGTACACCTCTCCACATGTCAACACTGCATCCGAGGCACGTTTCCCTTCTGCCCACCCCCCCTTGTCCTGGACCTGCTCACCATTCTTCCACCTTCTATAGAAGAAGATAACAGGTTCGGATTCTATGGAAAGATGTCCACTATTTCCAGGAGATCCCTTGGAGAAATATGCATAGCTCCCAACTGTCCCTCATTTCCCCTCCTTTGTCCCTCATTTTGGTCTGATCTATATAGTTGTATATAAAATGCACTTTTTGTCTTTCAAAAAGTGTTTCCCAGTGCTAAAACCTTTCATCTGGTTTCTAAATTGCTGCATTTGTACATTTTAAAAGCCAATATAAAGGAACAGTCATGGTAAAAAAAAAAGCCCTTGTGAATTTAATTAACCCTTTTTTGGTTAATTCTCCTTTAAGGGGGCGTTTCCTATGCCTATATACATTTGCCAGTAGGTGTCCCTCATTCCCATCTCAAAATGTTGGGAGGTATGAAATATATAACAATATTTAACACTATGCTGGAGGGGAGGTGGTGGTCACTCACCGACACAAGAGAGCCCCAGCTCCCGAAATCCAGCATGGCAGCTGCAACGATAACTCCCCTCAGTGTTCACACACAGGTTGCCCAATTCCCGCCGGCATTTCTCCTCAAACGTGCACTCGTCAACATCTGTCCATATCACAACACAGTTTACAATTAGTTAGTCCCATTCCTAAACCACAAACCAAATAATTAGCCAGCCAACCATAATGAACAGTGAGATAATGGCCTAGTGTGATAGCAACCAACATGCCAAGACTTATCCTCATTGAATTCTGTATAAAGCACAGCTGAAAAGTAATCATGCTAAAGATGGAAACAGGAGACTAGAGCTCCACCTGCTGGCTGAAGAGAAATCAATATAATATTAATATGCAATATGATACTTATACCTAACTAATATATATATATATATATATATATATATATATATATATATATATATATATATATATATATATTTATATATAATTTTTTTTTTAAGGGAAACTATAATGATTTTGAGTCAGTGTTGTTTTAGTTTTTCAATTTTAGTTCTAAAGTTTTAAACCCCTTCCCACCCAACCCTGGCATGCCTTTAACCACTTAAAGGGCTTGTAATGGTTCGATTTCTTTTTTAAATAACAAACATGTTATACTTACCTCCACTGTGCAGTTCGTTTTGCACAGAGTGGCCCCGATCCTGCTGTTCTGGGGTCCCACGGCGGCTGCCCTGGCTCCTCCCTGCTAAAGCTAACCCCCTCTGGGAAGCTCTTTCCCGAGGGGGATAGCTTGCGGGCGTGCTCCCGTGTCATACACTTGGCGTCCATAGACGCCAAGTGTATGACTCGGTCCCGCCCCCCCACTGCGGCCGCGTCATTGGATGTGATTGACAGCAGCGCGAGCCAATGGCTGCGCTAATATCAATCTATCCAGTCAACGGCCAGACTCAGTGGAGAAGAAGATGCATTAAGGTGAAAAAACACGAACCTTTACAACCCCTTTAAGGACCGGAAGGATTTGCCCCCTTAATGACCAGGCCATTTTTTGCGATACGGCACTTTAACTGACAACGCGCGACGCTGTATCCAAAACAAAATTGTCCTTTTTTTCCCACAAATAGAGCTTTCTTTTGGTGGTATTTGATCACCTCTGTTTTTTTCAGGGGGTTTTTTTGGTGCTATAAACAAAAAAAGAGCGACAATTTTGAAAAGAAGAACAATATTTTTTACTTTTTGCTATAATAATAATCCCCCCCAAAAAACAAATTTCTTCATCAATTTAGACCCATATGTATTCTTCTACATATTTTTGGTAAAAAATCGCAATAAGCGTATATTGATTGGTTTGCGCAAAAGTTATAGCGTCTACAAAATAGGGGATAGATTTTTTGGCAATTTTATTATTAATTTTTTTTTTTTACTAGTAATGACGGTGATCATCGATTTTTAACGGGACTGCGACATTATGGCGGTGCACAGTGCATGTCAGAGCACAAGCCGAGCCATGAAGTCCAAGGAATTGTCTGTAGACCTCCGAGACAGGATTGTATGGAGACACAGATCTGGGGAAGGCTACAGAAAAATTTCTGCAGCATTGAAGGTCCCATGAGTTTGGAACCACCAGGACTCTTCCTAGAGCAGGCCGCCCGGCCAAATTGTTGGGAGAGAAAAGCCTTAGTCAGGGAGGTGACCAAGAACCTGATGGTCACTCTGACAAAGCTCCAGCAGTTCTCTGTGGAGAGAGGAGAACATTCCAGAAGAACAACCATCTCTGCAGCACTCCACCAATCAGACTGTATGGTAGAGTGGCCAGACGGAAGCCACTCCTCAGTAAAAGGCACATGACAGCCCACCTGGTGTTTGCCAAAAGGGAACCTGAAGGACTCTCAGACCATGAGAAACAAAATTCTCTGGTCTGCAAGTGTCATATCTGAAGGAAACCAGGCACTGCTCATCACCTGGCCAATACCATCTCTACTGTGAAGCATGGTGGTGGCAGTATCATGCTGTGGGGATATTTTTCAGCGACAGCAAATGGGAGACTAGTCAGGATTGACAGAAAGACGAATGTACATCAATGTACAGAGACATTGATGATGAAAACCTGCTCCAGAGCGCTCTGGACCTCAGATTGGCGTGAAGGTTCATCTTCCAACAGGACAACGACCCTAAGCACACAGCCAAAATAACAAAGGAGTGGCTACAGGATAACTCTGTAAATGTCCCTTGATTGGCCCAGCCGGAACCCAGACTTGAATCTGATTGAACATCTCTGGAGAGATCTGAAAATGACTGTGCACCAATGCTCCCCATCCAACCTGATGGAGCTTGAGAGGTCCTGCAAAGAAGAATGGAAGAAACTGCCCAAAAATAGGTGTGCCAAGCTTGTAGTGTCATACTCAAAAAGACTTGAGGCTGTAATTGGTGCCAAAGGAGCTTCACCAAAGTATTGAGCAAAGGCTGTGAATACTTATGTACATGGGATTTATTTCCTTTTTTATTTTTAATACATTTGCAAAAATTTCCAACAAACTTCTTTCACATTGTCTTTATGGGGTATTGTTTGTAGAATTTTGAGGAAAATAATGAATTTAATCCATTTTGGAATAAGGCTGTAACATAACAAAATGTGGAAAAAGTGAAGCGATGTGAATACTTTCTGGATGCACTGTAGAATCTTCTGCCATATAGTCACCAATTCCTCTTGGTACTTACCGACACATCTTTTACCGCCCAGAGAGAAAACAAAGCCGCCGTCGCAGGAGCAGGTGAAGGAACCGATGGTGTTGTGGCAGGCGGAGTGGGGGGGACAGGCCTGCAGACCCGTCACCTCTGCCAGCTGGCACTCATCCACATCTGATGGAAGAAGGACACAATGAGGCACTTCTATCTATTACATCTCAACACAGAGCTTGTATGAGATTACAGGCTGTATTATCACCCAGGGTGCTGTCATTGTGCTGCCCCTTTATAACTGCAGATCTCTCTCCCGAGACACAATAACCTGCTCAAAAAACAACATAAATAATATTTTCTTCAAGAAACCTTCCTGGAGACCTCTGTATAAAGAGATACAGGGGCTCCCAACACTGTTTGTTACATTTAATTGCCAATTCCCTGAAGCATTCTCATAAAATGTTGCATTGAACAAAGTTATATGTATTTCATATACTTTTCAGCTCCATCTAGTGGCCATAATATGGTATTTTTTAGGGCTGCAGAAATTAACGATTAATTCCTTGATTAATCGTTAATTTTTTTGATCGATCAAAATTTTTTTGATCAGTAGGCTGTCTGCCCTGGGGCCGCTTTGGGCCAAGCTGTGGCTGCAGCGCTCCGCTCCGCTCCCTCCTCCTCCTCCTCCACTATATGTCATACACAGTCTGCAGGCATCTCCCGCTGTGTGTCTCGGAGCTGAGTGTGAAAACTTTGGCCGCGCTGTGAGAAAAGTCCCGCCCTCTGTCTATCACACGAGCTGATCTAGGAGGAGGGCGGGACTTTTCTCACAGTGCAGCCAAAGTTTTCACACTCACTGGGCACAGTGAGACTGCATTATGGGCATGGTGAGGCTGCATTATGGGCACGGTGAGGCTGCCATTATAGGCCTGGTGAGGCTGCGATTATGGTGGGCACATTGAGACAGCATTATGGGCACCGTGAGACTGCATTATGGGCACGGTGAGGCTGCGATTATGGGCACGGTGAGACAGCATTATGGGCACGGTGAAGCCGCGATTACGGGCACGGTGAGGCTGCGATTATGGGCGTAGTGAGACTGCATTATGGGAATGGTGAGGCTGCGATTATGGGCACGGTAAGTCTGAGATTATGGGCACGGTGAGACAGCATTGTGGGCATGATGAGGCTGCGATTATAGGCACGGCGAGGCTGCGATTATGGGCACGATGAGACAGCATTATGGGCAAGGTGAGGCTGCAATTATGGGCATGGTGAGGCTGCGATTATGGGCACAGTGAGACAGCATTATGGGCACGGTGAGACAGCATTATGGGCACAGTGAGGCTGCGATTATAGGCACGGCGAGGCTGCGATTATGGGCATGGTGAGACTGCATTATGGGAGCGGTGAGGCTGCGATTATGGGCACAGTGAGACAGCATTATGGGCACCGTGAGACTGCGATTATGGGCACAGTGAGACAGCATTATGAGCACGGTGAGACCGCGATTACGGGCACGGTGAGGCTGCGATTATGGGTGTGGTGAGACTGCATTATGGGAATGGTGAGGCTGCGATTATGGGCACGGTAAGTCTGAGATTATGGGCACGGTGAGACAGCATTGTGGGCATGGTGAGGCTGCGATTATAGGCACGGCGAGGCTGCGATTATGGGCACGATGAGACAGCATTATGGGCACGGTGAGGCTGCAATTATGGGCATGGTGAGGCTGCGATTATGGGCACAGTGAGACAGCATTATGGGCACGGTGAGACAGCATTATGGGCACAGTGAGGCTGCGATTATAGGCACCGCGAGGCTGCGATTATGGGCATGGTAAGACTGCATTATGGGAGCGGTGAGGCTGCGATTATGGGCACAGTGAGCCTGCATTATGGGCACGGTAAAGCTGTGATTATGGGCACGGTAAGGCTGCGATTATGGGCACGGTGAGGCTGCGATTATGGGCACGGTAAGGCTGAGATTATGGGCACGGTGAGGCTGAGTTTATGACGTGTGACATCCTAGCCATGCCCCGCTATGTCCGGCTTCGGCCGTTGCCATAACAACAGTGCTAAATCAGCTAAAAGAAGTTGGACCTGTATGTGCGTTATGATTAATCGAAATTAGTCGATTAAAAAAAAAACGATTAATCGAACACGAAAACTTTAATCAGTAACAGCCCTAGTATTTTTTAAGACTGCTCATGATAAAAGATCATTTGACCAGAAGAGAAAAATGCCAAAAGAACATTCATTTCTGCCCAATTCGCACACAATGTGCAAAATCATTGGACAAATGGGTGCCGCCAGAATCTGCCTACGGGACCACTTTTATCAGACGCCGAATCGCCCACTGTGTAAAAAAATACTGGGGATATGGCAGCTAGCTGCTGCCATGACAACAGTATATAAAGTCAAAGTAATGACATATATATAAATTGGGAAGTCCGGAAGAGGTTAAAAAAAAAAAACACATTTAGCCACTAGATGGCTAATTAACATAGGAAATTCATATAATACTTAGCTCAATGTAGTGGCCGACTGCTGTATTTTTTGCCTTGAGTCAATGAAATTCATATAATACTTAGCCCCATCTAGTGGCCAACTGCAGTATGTTTGCTTTAAATCAATTAAAAACATTCGACCAGCACAAGAAATATTCTAATATCCTTTTTTTTTGCCCCATTAACATAGAACAATTGTACATGCACTTTCACTGGGCAAATTGCTATGCAAACTTTTTTTTTATATATAAATGCACCCCCCCCCCCCCCCCCACACACACACACACACACATTACACTGTAAAATTGATCACAAATGAAATAAATATTTTTTATGCAATTTCAAAAATGGATCTACTGGCAGGATCAACAGGTACTAAACTATGTTAGAAGAAGGACTTCATAAAAAAACAAAAACAGGTGTGTTTATTCTACTGACAGACTGAATCATTATTGTCTTTTTTTTAAATTTTGTCCATAGCTCCATAATAACTAAGCTATAGCTTCAGGATAAGTAAATGTCACATCATAATTCACAGTCAATAGAATTTAATAGTTAAGTTCTCCTCACCTTCACACCCCTGCGACCCTTTTAGAAAACCCAGATGACACCGGCAAATGTAGGAACCAATAGTGTTGGTGCAGTTAGCATATAATCCACAAGGTGGCTCCACAGCTGCACATTCATTGACATCTGTAGAAAATGCAAGTTGATAGTTCACACACCAAAGACAACATATAAATTAACCACTTAAGGACCGAGCCTCTTTCTGAGATTTGTTGCTTACAAGTTAAAAACATTTTTTTTTGCTAGAAAATTACTTAGAACCCCCAAACATTATACATTTTTTTCTAACACCCTAGAGAATAAAATGGCGGTCGTTGCCATACTTTCTGTCACACCGTATTTGCGCAGCGGTCTTACAAGCGGACTTTTTTTTGGAAAAAATACCCTTTTTTTTTAAATTAAAAAATAAGACAACAGTAAAGTTAGCCTAATGTTTTTTTATTGTGAAAGATGATGTTACGCTGAGCAAATTGATACCCAACATGTCACGCTTCAAAATTGCGCCCACTCGTGGAATGGCGACAAATTTTTACCCTTAAAAATCTCCATAGGCGATGTTTATAAAATTCTACAGGTTGCATGTTTTGAGTTACGGAGGGGGTCTAGGGCTAGAATTATTGCTCTCGCTCTACCGATCGCGGCGATACCTCACATGTGTGGTTTGAACACCGTTTTCATAGGCGGGAGCTACTCACGTATGCGTTCGCTTCTGCAAGTGAGCTCGTCGGGACGGGGGCGTGTTTAAAATTTTAATTCATTTTTTTTGCCTTATTTATTTTACCTTTTATTTTTTATTTTTACACTGTTCTTTAAAAAAAAAAATTGTGTCACTTTTATTCCTATTACAAGGAATGTAAACATCCCTTGTAATAGAAAAAAAAGCATGACAGGTCCTCTTAAATATGAGATCTGGGGGTCAAAAAGACCTCAGATCTCATATTTACACTAAAATGCAATAAAAAAAAATATAAATAAAATTTGTCATTTAAAAAAAAAAAAAATGGCCCTTAAAGAGCTATGGGCGGAAGTGACGTTTTGACGTCGCTTCCGCCCTGCTGGTAGGAAGACGGGTGGGGGCCATCTTCCCCTCACTCGTCTCCATACCCAGGAAGGACAAGGTTCCGATCGCCTCCGCCACCGCCGACGGCTCCGGTAAGCGTCGCAGGGCACCGGAGAGCGGCGGAAGGGGAGGGGGCACCCTCTCCGCCGCCGATAAAAGTGATCTTGCGGCGAATCCGCCGCAGAGACCACTATTATCGGAAACCAGACTGCCGGTCGGAGAAGAGGATGCCATAACAACGATATCCCACTTCAAAGTTAGGATGTATACCGGCGTGCGGCGGTCCGAAAGTGGTAAATAGGATGTACAAATACAATAAACACCAT
>JBBDGP010005208.1:0-47236 GCA_037952835.1 Lithobates septentrionalis | reverse complement strand
CAAGTCTTCATTCCTTTATTCCAAGACCTGATGAAGGGGGGAGTGTTGTTGCCTCCAGAAATGTGTTGGCTGTCTTATGACTGAACTGAAAAATGCAGATGGTAAAAACAGGTTTGCACCCATTTGTGTTTGTTTTTCATGAATTGTGAATGGGCTACCAATGTGCCTCAACTGTACCATATAGTCATTACTGCAATGCATCAGTGTGAATGGGCCCTTAAATATTTAACATACAGCTAAAAAAAAAACAAAACACAACATATCCAGGATGGCTTAAAGCGAGGCGATATGACTCATTCTGCTGTGTTAAGGGCTACAATAAAGGACAAAGGAAGAAAATCAATACCTTATGCTCTACAGCTGCTGTTCTGCAGTTTCTAAAAAAAAAAAAAAAAAAAAGTAAAAAGGATACGTACTGTGTGGAGGTAATTATGTTCTGCCCTGAAAAGTCAGTGCCAACCAGCTTATTTTACAAGGAAACGCACAGAGCGATGAGGATGTATAAAGCCCAATAAATCACAGCAGCAACATTTCACCTCCCAGGTTCAGAGACATTTTCCAGCTGAAGTCTGCACAGCCAACTTCATCCCTGATACTCCCCTTTGCTGTGCTTCCCTACCGTTTTCTGTGCTCCCTCACCATTATGCTGGCATGTCAGAACTCTTGGAAATGCACATTACTTCCAGGTATAGGGGAGCATGTCACCCGCTCTCCTTCCTCTATGACTTATTGCCTGAGCAACCAAATGCCAGGCCCAAGCACGGTCAGGTGGGCAGGAGGGAAGGTCCTCAACCATGAATAGGCATCAATCTAACACAAGTCTTCGAACTTTGGGTTAGGGTAGTCAAACAGGGCAGCAGATGAAGGTAAGTACTAGACATGTGCACAACCAAAAAAATTTGTTCATTTTCGTTTCATTAGTTTATTATTTTTTTTGTTTTTCGGGTCATTCGTTATGATCGCGATTCGTAAATGCGTAAATGCGTTCATTCGTACATTCGTAATTCGAACATTCGTACATTTTTACATTTGTACATTCGTAAAGTCATACATTCGTAAAATCGTACATTTGTAAATTAGAAAATTCGGAAATTTGTAAATTCGAAGTTTGAAAATCCAAAATCCAAAAATCTGAAATAGTAACTAACTATTAACCACTTGCCGACCGCCTCACGCCTATATACGTGAGCAGAATGGCACGGGCAGGCAAAATCACGTACCTGGTACGTGATTGCCTTCCCGCGGGCGGGGGGTCCGATCGGACCCCCCCCCCCGGTGCCAGCGGCGGTCGGCATTTGTCTGTCAGCGATCAAAGATGAGGGGGAGGCCATCCGATCGTGGCCCCCCCCTCGCGTTTTATAGCGTCAGGGACCCCCATATACTACCTAATAAATGTTTTAAGCCCTTGATTGCCCCCTAGTTAACCCTTTCACCACTGATCACCGTATAACTGTTACGGGTGACGCTGGTTAGTTCGTTTATTTTTTATAGTGTCAGGGCACCCGCCGTTTATTACCGAATAAAGGTTTAGCCCCCTGATCGCCCGGCGGTGATATGCGTCGCCCCAGGCAGCTTCAGATTAGCGCCAGTACACCCCCACGCACGCAGCATACGCCTCCCTTAGTGGTATAGTATCTGAACGGATCAATATCTGATCCGATCAGATCTATATTAGCGTCCCCAGCAGTTTAGGGTTCCCAAAAATGCGGTGTTAGCGGGATCAGCCCAGATACCTGCTAGCACCTGCGTTTTGCCCCTCCGCCCGGCCCAGCCCGGCCCACCCAAGTGCAGTATCGATCGATCACTGTCACTTACAAAACACTAAACGCATAACTGCAGCGTTCGCAGAGTCAGGCCTGATCCCTGCGATCGCTAACAGTTTTTTTGGTAGCGTTTTGGTGAACTGGCAAGCGCCAGCGGCCTAGTACACCCCGGTCGTAGTCAAACCAGCACTGCAGTAACACTTGGTGACGTGGCGAGTCCCATAAGTGCAGTTCAAGCTGGTGAGGTGGCAAGCACAAGCAGTGTCCCGCTGCCACCAAAAAGACAAACACAGGCCCGTCGTGCCCATAGTGCCCTTCCTGCTGCATTCGCCAATCCTAATTGGGAACCCACCGCTTCTGCAGTGCCCGTACTTCCCCCATTCACATCCCCAACCAAATGCAGTCGGCTGCATGAGAGGCATTTTTATGTCCTCCCGAGTACCCCTACCCAACAAACCCCCCCAAAAAAGATGTCGTGTCTACAGCAAGCGCGGATATAGGCGTGACACCCGCTATTATTGTCCCTTCTGTCCTGACAATCCTGGTCTTTGCATTGGTGAATGTTTTGAACGCTACCATTCACTAGTTGAGTATTAGCGTAGGGTACAGCATTGCACAGACTAGGACACACTTTCACAGGATCTCCCAAGATGCCATCGCATTTTGAGAGACCCGAACCTGGAACCGGTTACAGTTATAAAAGTTACAAGTTTGCAAAAAAAACACAAAAAAAAAAAAAATAGTTGTCGTTTTATTGTTCTCTCTCTCTCTATTCTCTCTCTATTGTTCTGCTCTTTTTTACTGTGTTCTATTCTGCAATGTTTTATTGTTATTATGTTTTATCATGTTTGCTTTTCAGGTATGCAATTTTTTTATACTTTACTGTTTACTGTGCTTTGTTAACCATTTTTTGTCTTCAGGTACGCCATTCACGACTTTGAGTGGTTATACCAGAATGATGCCTGCAGGTTTAGGTATCATCTTGGTATCATTCTTTTCAGCCAGCGGTCGGCTTTCATGTAAAAGCAATCCTAGCGGATAATTCGCCTCTAGACTGCTTTTACAAGCAGTGGGAGGGAATGCCCCCCCCCCCCCACCGTCTTCCGTGTTTTTCTCTGGCTCTCCTGTCTCAACAGGGAACCTGAGAAAGCAGCCGGTGATTCAGCCAGCTGACCATAGAGCTGATCAGAGACCAGAGTGGCTCCAAACATCTCTATGGCCTAAGAAACCGGAAGCTACGAGCATTTTATGACTTAGATTTCGCCGGATGTAAACAGCGCCATTGGGAAATTGGGGAAGCATTTTATCACACCGATCTTGGTGTGGTCAGATGCTTTGAGGGCAGAGGAGAGATCTAGGGTCTAATAGACCCCAATTTTTTCAAAAAAGAGTACCTGTCACTACCTATTGCTATCATAGGGGATATTTACATTCCCTGAGATAACAATAAAAATGATTTAAAAAAAAAAAAATGAAAGGAACAGTTTAAAAATAAGATAAAAAACAAAAAAATAATAAAGAAAAAAAAAAAAAAAAAAGCACCCCTGTCCCCCCTGCTCTCGCGCTAAGTCGAACGCAAGCGTCGGTCTGGTGTCAAATGTAAACAGCAATTGCACCATGCATGTGAGGTATCACCGCGAAGGTCAGATCGAGGGCAGTATTTTTAGCAGTAGACCTCCTCTGTAAATCTAAAGTGGTAACCTGTAAAGGTTTTTAAAGGCTTTTAAAAATGTATTAATTTTGTTGCCACTGCACGTTTGTGCGCAATTTTAAAGCATGTCATGTTTGGTATCCATGTACTCAGCTTAAGATCATCTTTTTTATTCCATCAAACATTTGGGCAATATAGTGTGTTTTAGTGCATTAAAATTTAAAAAAGTGTGTTTTTTCCACAAAAAATGCGTTTGAAAAATCGCTGCGCAAATACCGTGTGAAAAAAAAAAATGAAACACCCACCATTTTAATCTGTAGGGCATTTGCTTTAAAAAAATATATAATGTTTGGTGGTTCAAAGTAATTTTCTTGCAAAAAAAAAAAAACTTTTTCATGTAAACAATAAGTGTCAGAAAGGTCTTTGTCTTCAAGTGGTTAGAAGAGTGGGTGATGTGTGACATAAGCTTCTAAATGTTGTGCATAAAATGCCAGGATACTTCAAAACCCCCCTAAATGACCCCATTTTGGAAAGTAGACACCCCAAGCTATTTGCTGAGAGTCATGTCGAGTCCATGGAATATTTTATATTGTGACACAAGTTGCGGGAAAGAGACAAATTTTTTTTTTTTTGCACAAAGTTGTCACTAAATGATATATTGCTCAAACATGCCATGGGGATATGTGAAATTACACCCCAAAATACATTCTGCTGCTTCTCCTGAGTACGGGGATACCACATGTGTGAGACTTTTTGAGAGCCTAGCTGCGCACGGGACCCCGAAAACCAAGCACCGCCTTCAGGCATTCTAAGGGCGTAAATTTTTGATTTCACTCTTCACTGCCTATCACAGTTTCGGAGGCCATGGAATGCCCAGGTGGCACAAACCCCCCCCCAAATGACCCCATTTTGGAAAGTAGACAACCCAAGCTATTTTCTGAGAGGTATAGTGAATATTTTGCAGACCTCACTTTTTGTCACAAAGTTTTGAAATTTGAAAATAGAAAAAAAAAAAAAATTCTGGTCTTTCTTCATTTTCAAAAACAAATGAGAGCTGCAAAATACTCACCATGCCTCTCAGCAAATAGCTTGGGGTGTCTACTTTCCAAAATGGGGTCATTTGGGGGGTTTTGTGCCATCTTGGCATTTTATGGCCTTCAAAACTGTGATAGGTAGTGAGGAGTGAAATCAAAAATTTATGCCCTTAGAAATCCTGAAGGCGGTGCTTGGTTTTCGGGGCCCCATACGCGAATAGGCTCCCAAAAAGTCCCACACATGTGGTATCCCCTTACTCAGGAGAAGCAGCTGAATGTATTTTGGGGTGCAATTCCACATATGCCCATGGCCTGTGTGAGCAATATATCATTTAGTGACAACTTTTTGTAAATTTTTTTTTTTTTTTGTCATTATTCAATCACTTGGGACAAAAAAAAAAATATTCAATGGGTTCAACATGCCTCTCAGCAATTTCCTTGGGGTGTCTACTTTCCAAAATGGGGTCATTTGGGGGGGTTTTGTACTGCCCTGCCATTTTAGCACCTCAAGAAATGACATAGGCAGTCATAAATTAAAAGCTGTGTAAATTCCAGAAAATGTACCCTAGTTTGTAGGCGCTATAACTTTTGCGCAAACCAATAAATATACGCTTATTGACATTTTTTTTACCAAAGACATGTGGCCGAATACATTTTGGCCTAAATGTATGACTAAAATTTAGTTTATTGGATTTTTTTTTATAACAAAAACTAGAAAATATCATTTTTTTTCAAAATTTTCGGTCTTTTTCCGTTTATAGCGCAAAAAATAAAAACGGCAGAGGTGACCAAATACCATCAAAAGAAAGCTCTATTTGTGGGAAGAAAAGGACGCAAATTTCGTTTGGGTACAGCATTGCATGACCGCGCAATTAGCAGTTAAAGCGACGCAGTGCCGAATTGTAAAAAGTGCTCTGGTCAGGAAGGGGGTAAAATCCTCCGGGGCTGAAGTGGTTAAATTATAGGTATTGTAATTTCATTTTAAACTTGACTGTCAGTGAACGTAACAAATACGAATTTAACCGACGTTACGAATTATCCAAAACGAATGCTGCATCTAAACAAATGGAACGGAACAAATTAATAATCAATCAATAATAATAATAAAATGTTGTTATTATTATTATTGTTATTTATTATTATTAATTCATTACGTTCCATTCCGTTTTTTCGGATCATTCATAACTTCGGATAAATTTGTACGTGTTACGTTCACTAACAGCCAAATTTAAAAAGGAAATTACAATACCTATAAATTAAAATTGACTAGTAATTACTAATAGTGAAGTTATTATTAGTTAACTATTATTTCAGATTTCCGAATTTACATATTTACGAATTCACTAATTTACTAATGTACGAATGTACGAATGCAAATTGCGAATGTACGAATGCCCAAATTTACGAATGTCCAATTTTATCGAATTTACGAATATTCGGAAAAAATTCGTTAAACTGGTTTTCATTAATTCGGATATTCCCGAATTAACGAATTTGTCGAAATTCGTTAAAAAACGAATTTGGAACGAAACGAATTGCACATGCCTAGTAAGTACCAGTAGCAGAGGAGATGGACAATTAGGGAAAAAAACGGTTACTTTGCTCTCAGGTTTGCAATGTGACAAATCCCCTTTACCGCTTCAGCCCCGGAAGATTTTACCCCCTTCCTGACCAGAGCACTTTTTGCGATTCGGCACTGCGTCGTTTTAACTGACAATTGCGCGGACGTGCAGGGCTGTACCCATACGAAAATTGACATCCTTTTTTTCCCATAAATAGAGCTTTCTTTTGGTGGTATTTGATCGCCTCTGCGGTTTTTATTTTTTGCGCTATAAACAAAAAGAAAAGAGCGACAATTTTGAAAAAAAAAAAACACATTTTTTACTATAATAAATATCCCCCAAAAATACATAACAAAAACATTTTTTTTCCTCAGTGTAGGCCGATATGTAAAAAGAAAAAAAAAAAAAAAAAAAAAAAATCGCAATAAGCGTATATTGATTGGTTTGCGCAAAAGTTATAGCGTCTACAAAATAGGGGAGATTTATAGCATTTTTTTTTTTTTTTATTAGTAATGGCGGCGTTCTGCGATTTTTTAGTGGGACTGCGACATTATGGTGGACACCGGACTATTTTGACACATTTTTGAAACCATTGGCATTAATACAGCAATCAGTGCGATTAAAAATGCATTGATTACTGTAAAAATGTCACTGGCAGTGAAGGGGGTTAACACTAGGGGCGGTGAAGGGGTTAACTGTTCCCTGGGAGGTGATTCTAACTGAAGGGGGAGGGACTAAACTAGAGGAAGTGAGGGATTGTGGTTCCTAGCTAATAGGAACACACGATCTGTCACTCCTGTCAGAACAGAACAGGGAAGTGTGTGTTTACACACACTCGTTCCTGTTCTGTGTCTCCTGGTCACAATTGCTCGTGGTCGGCGGTCATCGCGACCGTCGGCCACGAGCATCGGCACCCCGATGAAGTTCCTTTTCATTTCATTACAGCACTCAGTCTTTTTGGGTATGAGTCTATCAGTATGGCTTATCTTGACTTGGCAATATTCGCCCACTCTTCTTTTCAAAAACACTCCAAATCTGTCAGATTGTGAGGACATCTCCTGTGCACAGCCCTCCTCAGATAACCCCACAGATTTTCAATCCGATTCAGGTCTGGGCTCTGGCTGGGCCATTCCAAACCTTTAATCTTCTTCTGGTGAAGCCATTCCTTTGTTGATTTGGATGTATGTTTTGGAGTTGTTGTCATACTGAAAGATGAAGTTCCTCTTCATGTTCAGCTTTCTAGCAGAAGCCTGAAGGTTTTGTGCCAATGTTGACTGGTATTTGGAACTGTTCATAATTCCCTCTACCTTGACTAGGGCCCCTGAAAACAGCCCCAAAGCATGACGCTGTCTCCACCATGCTTCACGGTGGGTATGGTGTTCTTTTGGTGATGTGCAGTGTTGTTTTTGCGCCAAATATATCTTTTGGAATTATGGCCAAAAAGTTCAACCTTGGTTTCATCAGACCAGAACACATTTTCCCACATGCTTTTGGGAGACATCAGATGTGTTTTTGCAAAATTTAACTGGGCTTGGATGTTTTTCTTCGCAAGAAAATGCTTCCATCTTGCCCCTCTACACCATAGCCCAGACATATGAAGAATACGGGAGATTGTTGTCACATGTACCACACAGCAAGTACTTGTCAGATATTCCTGCAGCTCCTTTAATGTTGCTGTAGGCCTCTTGGCAGCCTCCCTGACCAGTTTTCTTTTGTCTTTTCATCAATTTTGGAGGGATGCCCAGTTCTTGGTAATGTCACTGTTGTGCCATATTTTCTCCATTGGATGATGACTGTCTTCACTGCGTTCCATGGTATACCTAATGCCTTGGAAATTCTTTTGTACCCTTCTCCTGACTGATACCTTTTAACAATGAGATCCTTCTGATGCTTTGGAAGCTCTCTGCGGACTATGGCTTTTGCTGTAGGATGCGACTAAGAAAATGTCAGGAAAGACCTACTAGAACAGCTGAACTTTATTTGGGGTTAATCAGAGGCATTTTAAATGATGGCAGGTGTGTACTGACTCCTATTTAACATGAGTTTAATGTGATTGCTTTATTCTGAACACAGCTACATCCCCAGTTATAAGAGGGTGTGCACACTTATGCAACCACATTATTTTAGTTTATTTCTACTCCCCCCCCCCCCCCCCCCTCAAAGATCTCAGTTTGTTTTTCAATTGAGTTGTACAGTTTATCAGTCACGTTAAAAAGGTGGAAAAAGTTCTGGAATGATTTATCTTTACATCACGGAAACCTGACACACACAGAGATTTTATTTTATTATATATATATATATATATATATATATATATATATATATATATATATATATATATATATATATATATATATATATATATATATATATATATATATACATATATACACACACATACACACACACACACAAAGATAGATAGATAGATAGATAGATAGATAGATAGATAGATAGATAGATAGATAGATAGATAGATAGATAGATAGATAGATAGATAGATAGATAGATAGAAAAAGTGAACATAATAATAATAATAATGTCACTGCTGGCAAACGATTTGCACTTACCCTAAAGCTAGCCATAGATGACCATAATCATGATGGATAGAGGAACCCTCCCTGATAAAACATTGTATTCTGAAGGCAGTTTCCGCTGTCACAATACCAGGGTGGATAAAAATCAATGATTTAAAAAAAAAAAAAATCTAACAAAATCTGATTTTTTTTAAAATTTTTAATAAATGTATTTTAAATAAAATGCATTTGGAGTAAATATCTATCTAAAGAGTTTTCTACTCAAGATACATTAATAATTTTGTTAATTCAGCATGAGGCTGTATATTCTGCAATGGTTACATTTTTGTATAAAGTAAAGTCATTCAATGAATCCAAGCTCTGCAAGCTGAGATAACATGCACTGCCTTCTCACAATTTCACAGTAATCATGAGATAAAACAAAAGTTCAGGAATAGTCCTTTATCCCATTGTTTTGCCAATCTATGTACACTACAAACTGTATGACTGAATTGGTTCTGATATCGCTGTTTTACTAACCTGACAGCTTATTATTCTAAATAGGAAACCTTCATTTTGTTAGAAAGTATTAAAAAATCTAACTACCAGCAAGAATAAGTCCTTACATTTAAAGAGCACCTGTCATTTCAGATTCATCATGGCAGTGCCTGTAGCGGATATCCACTCACCTGCTGCCGCCACGTCTCTCACCTTGTTGTGCCGCATCACCAGCCGTCCCATTAAAGTGAATGGGACTATTGGTGAGTCTACAGCGGGACAGAGATGACAGTTGCTCTTTATGAGTCGATCTAAATCAAGCCTTTTTACTGGTGATTTAAATCAAATCCACCCTGCACAATACACTGATCAGTGGCTTTAACCCATTTGGTGGCAGCCGCTGATCAAAAAAAATTATTTTCCAAGTCTGTTTGACAGAAGCCACACAAGGATCAAAATTCAGCCGGTCCCTGCTGAACCAGTCAAATTTCGATCCATCTACAGCCAAGCTTTACCCACTGGCAGCCTAAACTGCATGATCTACTATGAGCATTGAGGCTATTTCTTCTCATTAAAGGCTGCCTAGTATTGTGAATGTTTTCACCTTATTACAGAGTGTAGAGAATGTACCATTTTTCAGACACACCCTGTCTGGTAGACTTTCACTGTGATAAAAGGGATCAGCAGGGCTCAACAGATAAACTAAGCAGAAAGCGTAACCTGCCTATGTACTGAACAAACTACATATAAAATTGATCACAAAAAAAAATATATAATATTTTTACAATCTGCAGCCGCTGTAATTTTCTATAAATGCAATATGCAAAATCCATAAATGCAATATGGCTACCTGGAGGTGTTCTGTACACAGAATGTATACTGACCACAGAAACATCATTTCCTGCTTGTGTGTTAGGCCCACCAATTTTCCCACAAGTCTGCCTAAGATACAAGTCAGATTTAAGGCATCCCCTGCAACTAAAATGTCATTTTTGGTGATATATTTCCAATATGAACACATCCAAAAGGAATACAGGCCCAGCAGATTTCCTCATTAGTGCACAGCAGCTGCCACAGCTGACTGATATTTAAGAAAACACATTAGACTCACTTAGCACAGAGGCACAGACAAACACACATGGATTTATTCAGAATAACAAAAAAGGTAGGAATCCACAACAAAGGTTGTCATAATCTAGGCAATGTACATAGACCACCTAGGGGGAATTTTTTCTCAACAAAAGTGGAGTTATGCTTTAACCACTTGCCGACCGCTGCACGCCGATATACATCGGCATAATGGCAGCGGTGGGCAAATGGGTGTACCTGTACGTCCCCTTTAAGAGGCGGGGATAGCAGGTGTGCGCACGCCCACCATGTACAGCGTGACCGTGCCCGCAGGACCGCCGGACTCGATGTCCGCCAGTCTCCCGCTGATCGTGTCACCGAGCCTCAGAACGGGGAAGTGCCTATGTAAACAAGGCATTTCCCCGTTCTGGCTTGTATCATGACAGAGATCACTGCTCCCTGTCATTGGGAGCAGTGATCGCTGTCATGTGAGTGGAAGCCCATCCCCCCCCCACAGTTATGTCCCGTACACACGGTCGGATTTTCCTACGGAAAATGTGTGATAGGACCTTGTTGTCGGAAATTCCGACCGTGTGTAGGCTCCATCACACATTTTCCATCGGAATTTCCGACACACAAATTTTGAGAGCTTGCTAGAAAATTTTCCGACAACAAAATCCGTTGTCGGAAATTCCGATCGTGTGTACACAAATCCGACGGACAAAGTGCCACGCATGCTCAGAATAAATTAAGAGACTAAAGCTATTGGCTACTGCCCCGTTTATAGTCCCGACGTACGTGCTTTACGTCACCGCGTTCAGAACGATGGGATTTTCCGATAACTTTGTGTGACCGTGTGTATGCAAGACAAGTTTGAGCCAACATCCGTCGGAAAAAATCTATGGACTTTGTTGTCGGAATGTCCGATCAATGTCCGACCGTGTGTACGGGGTATTAGAATCACTCCCTAGGACACACTTAACCCCTTCATTGCCCCCTAGTGGTTAACCCCTTCCCTGCCAGTGTCATTTACACAGTAATCAGTGCATTTTTATAGCACTGACCGCTGTATAAATTACAATGGTGCCAAAAGTGTCCGATGTGTCCGCCATAATGTCGCAGTCCCGATAAAAATCACAGATCGCCGCCATTACTAAGAAAAAAAGAAAAAAAATGAATAATAAAAATGCCATAACTCTATTCCCTATTTTGTAGACGCTATAACTTTTGCGCAAACCAATCAATATACGTTATTGCAATTTTTTTTTTACCAAATATATGTAGAAGAATACATATCGGCCTAAACTGAGGAAAAAAAAAGTTTTTTTTATATATTTTTGGGGGATATTTATTATAGCAAAAAAGTAAAAAAAAAAAAGCGTTTTTTTTTTCAAAATTGTCGCTCTTTTTGTTTAATAGCGCAAAAAATTAAAACCGCAGAGGTGATCAAATACCACCAAAAGAAAGCTCTATTTGTGGGGAAAAAAAGGACGTCAATTTTGTTTGGGTACAACAGTGCACGACCGCGCAATTGTCAGTTAAAGCGACGCAGTGCCAGATGACAAAAAGTGCATACACACACACACCAAGATGTTCTCTCCTGCATAACATTCAAATAAAAACTACAGTTATCCCACAAAATATGGCAGTAACATACCCCCCATGATAATTAGGATCCCCATTAGTATAATGTCACAACACACTGGAAATAGGAGGCTTTTTTTCCCCCATCGGATGAGATCTGTCCCCGTCTTGGGCTGTGCTCCCAGTAACAACGCCTGTGAACCTGACTGCTTTAAGCACTGGATTACAGCGACATTTGTAATCCAGAGTGTCCCCAGAGTACCTCTCTATCTGAAAGGCAAAATGAATGCCCTACATGTTTAGGGAAGAGCGACAAATGACGGCACTGCAACATGCCAATGCCTTAAAGGAGCACTTTTAAGGAATAAGTGCACCCTCCAATGTTCCTCACATCTGATTAATTCAAATTTCACACAACCGAGACCTACCCTGCCTGATCTGCCATGTCAGGATAGGCCATTTCTACTATTTACAGAACACATGTCCAGGCTGGCTAGCGCACACAAGTACATGCACAGCAGTGTGGATGCCCCCCGTACCCCAAATTAAGCCCCCACAACATAAAACACACAACAGCTGCTGTAAGGTTACTATTACCAGTAAAAGGTGCAGAGATCCAAACACTAGGACTGATATTTAGCTGGTGATAACAGTCTTGTGGAAGCAATAACGTGAGAAAAAAAAAAAAAAAAAGTTGCACTAGCGCTCCTGTATATAATAGATATCGGTCTCTGGCTACACTGCGTCCAAGACTCTGCAAAGTTACTTCATTGGTGGCTATAGTAAAAGCCTAGCTGTGGGGCATTACTTGTCTTTAATCCAGAACAGTCCCCTACAGTACCTCTTTTTTGCCACATGATGTCCTCAGTCTATTGGGCTAAATGACACCTAGCGCCGCTCAACCAGGAAGACGGAGGAAAGGGCGTCATGGTTAGTTCTGTCTGCATATCTGGAAAGCAAATCTGAACGGGTAGACTTCTAATAAGTCCCCAAGGACAGCAGGAAGAAAGGGAAACAATAAAAAGGTTTAATTGCAAACTTGCTCGTTGGCCTGCATATGTTAACCGGTTCAATACAGGGCATTTTTACCCCCTTCCTTCCCAGACCAATTTTTAGTTTTCAGCGCTGTCGCAATTTAAACGACAATTGCGCGGCCGTGCGACATTGTACCCAAACAAACTTGACGTCCTTTTTTTCCCACAAATAGAGCTTTCTTTTGGTGGTATTTGATCACTTCAGCGTTTTTTGTTTTTTTTTTGCGCTATAAACAAAAGAAGGAGCGACAATTTTGAAAAAAAAAACACAATATTTTTTATTTTTTGCTATAATAAATATCCCAATTTTTTTTTTAAAAAAATAATTTTTTCCTCAGTTTCGGCCTATATGTATTCTTCTACATATTTTTGGTAAAAAAAAAAAACGCAATAAGCGTATATTGATTGGTTTGCACAAAAGTTATAGCGTCTACAAAATACGGGATAGATTTATGGCATTTTTTTAAAAAAAAATTATTTTTTTTTTCTTTACTAGTAATAGCGGCGATCGCGATTTTTTTTTTCGTGACTGCGACATTATGGCGGACACATCGGACACTTTTGACACATTTTTGGGACCATTCACATTTATACAGCGATCAATGCTATAAAATTGCATTGATTACTGTATAAATGTGACAGGCAGGGAAGGGGTTAACCACTAGGGGGAGACGAGGGGTTAAATGTTTCCTAGGCGATTATAACTGTAGGGGGTGGGGACGTACAAGGGGAGGAGACCGATCAGTGTTCCTCTGTACTGGGAACACAGATCAGTCTCCCCTCAACTGACAGGACGTGGATCTGTGTGTTTACGCACACAGATCCACGGTCCGGCCCGGTTAATGGGCAATCGCGGGTGCTCGGCGGACATCGCGGCCGCCGGGCACACGCACCGGGTCCCGAGCAACGCAGCGGGCGCGCTCGCGCGCCCCCTAGACGGCCGGGAACCCGAGGCCGTCATATGACGTCCACCCAGGATGGGAGATCCCATCTTTGGACGTCATTTTACTATGGCCGGGTAGTGAAGTGGTTAAAGGAGCTTTGCTGTTTAAAAAGTGCATTTCACCTTTAAATTTCAAAGAAATGAATGCACCTGGGGGGAGAGGGGTTTCATTTGAGTCACCTCTGGGTCCTATTCCAGTGATGGAAGAGGCGTACACATAGCACATCTTCTTCCTCCAGATCTCGCTGCCTATTTAAGTGTCTCAGACAGGTGATTTCCCCATAGACACACATTATTAGAGCTGACAGCAATCAGGTTTGAATGGCAGCTGTGAGCTGAACCCCCCCAACCCCTCTTTACACACATTACTTGTCTATGGTTCTTCAGCTACAACTCCAGACACAACTTTGCTTTTTTTTTTGCTTTGGATACAGAATAGAAGGTTAGAGCCTCTTTTTTACTTTGGTTCTTGTCCCTCTTTAGAGATTTGCCCTCACCTCCTGTCTCAGTGACAGCACAGCTCCCAACTGTCCCTGATTTGGAGCAATGTCCCTCTGTCCCTCATTTTGGTCTGATCTATATAGATGTAAATAAAATGCACTTTTTATCTATCAAAAAGTGTTTTCCAATGCTAAAGTTTTCATCCGATTTCTAAATTGCTGCACTTGTAAATTCCAAAAGCCAATATAAAAGGAATAGTAGTGATACAAAAAAAAAAAAAAAAATGAATCTTGTTTTTTTGTACAATTCTCCTTTAAGAGGGTGTGGCCAGGGGTGTGTCCTATGCCTGCATTCTTTTGCTGATAGGTGTCCCTCATTCCCATCTCAAAAAGTTGGGAGGTATGGGGGCAGTCGCTGGGGCGGGAAGTGAGGAAAGACCTCCAACAGGGGGCACAGGTAGCACCCATTGATCCTGCCAGTAACACACTTCCTGTCTTAGAGAGACAAGGCTCACTCTATATATTGGATGAGCAGCATTGTCAGCCCAAGACTACAAAACACCTCCCCCTCTCCTTCTCCATAACATATCCATCATACCCCAAATCTAAAGATTTGAAACAGATTTTTAATATGTGGTTATTGCACAAGAGCACACAACTCACAGCATACCTTGAATGTTGTTTT
This sequence comes from Lithobates septentrionalis, assembly GCA_037952835.1. Taxonomy (NCBI): domain Eukaryota; kingdom Metazoa; phylum Chordata; class Amphibia; order Anura; family Ranidae; genus Lithobates; species Lithobates septentrionalis. The sequence goes on along the minus strand of JBBDGP010005208.1, from coordinate 32,458 downwards.
AACAGCTAAAAAAATCGACGAGTTTAGGTTTAGGTTCTGCTTTAGATCCATTCAGGTGCATCAAAACAAAAAAAGGTGTAAGGCCTGCAGTTTGTTTTGTTTAGAAAGCAGCTACAGCCCGAGTAGAAAAGCCCGTTCCCTGCCAGCAGGCTGCAAAGAAGGACTGCACCAAAGAAGTGGTCTCTCTATAGAGGTCATATATACCCCAGCTCAGCTAGAGCTCTCCAATAAGCAGAGGAAACGTGATCTCTGCTGATTACAGAACTCTAGGTCCAACTAAGCAAGGGGTAGGTCGCACCTCTTCATATAGACCACTGCTTCCATTCTTGCAGCATGCTGCCAGGAGACCAGCTTTTTTGCTGAGGCTGTGGCTGCTTTTATAGGAAATTATCTGTAAGATTTTGAACACCTTTATTTTCATTAACCAGGGAATGTATCCGAATGATATGAGATGAAAGTTCTAAAGCTGAACTTCAATCAGATATAAACAGACAAACTAATGTAGCTTTGTATTCAATAAATACACCAATATATATGTATTTTTTTTAATCCAAGCAGGGCAAGTACCTGAATTTCACTTGGTATTAACCACCTCTAGTTTCTCTACAGCAGAGCTCGGACTGGAGGGAGGCGAAGGCACTACAAGGGGCCAGAGACGAGTTCAGTTCATCAATCTGCTGCTTCTCCTTTCACGGTCAAATTACAGATTGGGGGACAGACAAGACAGGTAAGTATACTTACCTGCAGCAGAAAGGAAAATGTTCCTTGCCCTGCCAAGCAAAGTTGGGCTGTGGGGCAGAGCTGTTTAACTCTCAGGACTGGATTGATAGTAAAGTAAAACATCCTATTGCAAATATATATTACCGTATATACTCGAGTATAAGTCGAATTTTTCAGCACATTTTTTTGTGCTGAAAGTGCCCCCCTCGACTTATACTCGAGTCAAGCACTTTTCTTCAGCAAAAAATGTCATTTTCCGAACCGACTTTGGGGCCCCGTATCTCAGGGCCACTTGGTGCTAGGAACCCCATATTTGGTGTGCAAACCCAGTGGAACTGGTACCATAACATATCCAAAGCTGGGGTTCCTAGCACCAAGTGGCCCTGAGATACGGGGCCCCAAAATCGGTTCTGAAAATGTCATTCTCTGCTGCAGAAAAGTGCTTGACATTTTCCGAACCGACTTTGGGGCCCCGTATCTCAGGGCCACTTGGTGCTAGGAACCCCATATTTGGTGTGCAAACCCAGTGGAACTGGTACCACAACATATCCAAAGCACCAAGTGGCACTGAGATACGGGGCCCCAAAACTGGTTCGGAAAATGTCATTTTCTGCTGTAGAAAAGTGCTTGACATTTTCTGAACTGATTTTTGGGGCCCTGTATCTCGGGGCCACTTGGAGCTAGAAACTCCAGCTTTGGAAATGTTATGGTGCTAGTTCCACTGGGTTTGCACACCAAATTTGGGGTTCCTAACACTAAGTGGCCCCGAGATACGGGGCCCCAAATTCGGTCAACTGTGTCCATCTGCAGCAATGTCATTATCGGGACCCTTTGGGTTCAGAGACCCCAAATTTTGGCTGCAGTTAGGGGGCATCTAGGAACCCTTAACTACCAAGTTTGAAGTTCAGGGGACCTATGGCTGCAAATGGGCACAGTGATGCTGCAAATGGACATTGTTGACCCTCTTTTCCACTTACAGTAGCTGTGCATTTCTCACCCTCGTCTTATACTCGGGTCAATACGTTTTTCCCATTTTTTTTGTGGTAAATTAGGGCCTCGACTTATACTCGGAACGACTTATACTCGAGTATATACGGTATATGTGTGTTTAGTGGTTTGCCAGGAGGTCAGCTTTAAAAAGGTTTCTGAATAACTCAAGAAGATATACTGTAAAAGGATCGTGCAAGAACATCAATACTTAACCTGCTCTAAATGATGCAAGGTCCTGCTTGTACTTGTCCTATGCAAGGCGAGGTCCTGTGTGTCTGAGGAAAGCGCCGTCTCATACAGTCTGTTTCCAGCAACAAGATGATCCAATAAAACCTCTAATACTACATTAGTAGAAGGGAAGGATGAATGAGATTGCTATGAGCAGCAGAGGACCAACAGTCACTTGTTATGAAACATTCAACTCCCAAAAATGATGAGTCTGCACTAATTTCATAACCAGCTCCATTCTCTAGAAGTGTAAAGTGCTGTAAAACCCATACTGAAGAACTGGGGTCAGCATTGCTCAGCAACCTTTTCCACATTAACTGACAATTTACAAGTATAATGCCGCGTACACACGGTCGGACTTTTCGTCTACAAAAGTCAGACAGCCTGTCCGGCAGACTTTCGGCGGACTTTCGACGGACTTGCGGCGGACTTTCTAACGAACAGACTTGCCTACACACGATCACACAAAAGTCCGTCGAATTCTTACGTGATGACGTACACCGGACTAAAATAAGGAAGTTCATAGCCAGTAGCCAATAGGTGCCCTAGCGTGGCTTTTTGTCCGTCGGACTAGCACACAGACGAGCGGATTTCGGGGTCCGTCGTAGTTACGAAGTAAAGATTTGAAGCATGTTTCAAATCTAAAGTACGTCGGATTTGAGGCTAAAAAAGTATGTTGAAAGTCCGGAGAAGCCCACACACGATCGGATTACCAGCCAGCTTTAGTCCGTCAGCGTCCGTTGGACTTTTGTAGACGAAAAGTCCGACCGTGTGTACGCGGCATTAGACAACATGAATTCCAGAGAACAATAGTCCACCGTAGTTGTATGGGTTATTTTTTTTTAAACATAGCTGTACTGTTAATGGCAGATTTAAAGATCATCCCCAATTCCTGCACCTCCACCCCTCAGATCATACCCAATTCCTATACCTTCACCCCTCAGATCAGCCCCAATTCCTATACCTTCACCCCTCAGATCATACCCAATTCCTATACCTTCACCCCTCAGATCAGCCCCAATTCCTGCACCTCCACCCCTCAGATCAGACCCAATTCCTGCACCTTCACCCCCTCAGATCAGCCCCAATTCCTATACCTTCACCCCCTCAGATCAGCCCCAATTCCTGCACCTTCAGCCCCTCAGATCAGCCCCAATTCCTGCACCTTCACCCCTCAGATCAGCCCCAATTCCTGCACCTTCACCCCTCAGATCAGCCCCAATTCCTGCACCTCCACCCCTCAGATCATACCCAATTCCTGCACCTTCACCCCCTCAGATCAGCCCCAATTCCTATACCTTCACCCCCTCAGATCAGCCCCAATTCCTGCACCTTCAGCCCCTCAGATCAGCCCCAATTCCTGCACCTTCACCCCTCAGATCAGCCCCAATTCCTGCACCTCCACCCCTCAGATCATACCCAATTCCTATACCTTCACCCCTCAGATCAGCCCCAATTCCTGCACCTTCAGCCCCTCAGATCAGCCCCAATTCCTGCACTTTCAGCCCCTCAGATCAGCCCCAATTCCTTCACCTCCACCCCTCAGATCATACCCAATTCCTATACCTTCACCCCTCAGATTAGCCCCAATTCCTGCACCTTCAGCCCCTCAGATCAGCCCCAATTCCTGCACTTTCAGCCCCTCATTTTAGACCCAATTCCTGCACCTTCACCCCTTCAGATCAGCCCCAATTCCTGCACCTTCACCCCTTCAGATCAGCCCCAATTCCTGCACCTTCACCCCCTCAGATCAGACCCAATTCCTGCACCTTCACCCCCTCAGATCAGCCCCAATCCCTGCACCTTCGTCCCCTCAGATCAGACCCAATTCCTGCACCTTCACCCCCTCAGATCAGCCCCAATTCCTGCACCTTCACCCCTCAGATCAGACCCAATTCCTGCACCTTCACCCCTCAGATCAGCCCCAATTCCTGCACCTTCACCCCCTCAGATCAGCCCCAATTCCTGCACCCCTCAGATCAGCCCCAATTCCTGCACCCCTCAGATCAGCCCCATTTCCTGCACCCCTCAGATCAGCCCCAATTCCTGCACCCCTCAGATCAGCCCCAATTCCTGCACCCCTCAGATCAGCCCCAATTCCTGCACCCCTCAGATCAGCCCCAATTCCTGCACCCCCTCAGATCAGCCCCAATTCCTGCACCTTCACCCCCTCAGATCAGCCCCAATTCCTGCACCTTCACCCCTCAGATCAGACCCAATTCCTGCACCTTCACCCCCTCAGATCAGCCCCAATTCCTGCACCTTCACCCCCTCAGATCAGACCCAATTCCTGCACCTCTCAGATCAGCCCCAATTCCTTCACCCCCTCAGATCAGCCCCAATTCCTTCACCCCCTCAGATCAGCCCCAATTCCTTCACCCCCTCAGATCAGCCCCAATTCCTGCACCCCCTCAGATCAGCCTCAATTCCTTCACCCCCTCAGATCAGCCCCAATTCCTGCACCTCCTCAGATCAGCCCCAATTCCTGCACCCCCTCAGATCAGCCCCAATTCCTGCACCTTCACCTCCTCAGATCAGCCCCAATTCCTGCACCTTCACCTCCTCAGACCAGCCCCAATTCCTGCACCTTCCCCCCTCAGATCAGCCCCAATTCCTGCACCTTCACCCCCTCAGATCAGCCCCAATTCCTGCACCTTCACCCCCTCAGATCAGCCCCAATTCCTGCACCTTCACTCCCTCCGATCAGCCCCAATTCCTGCATCTTCACCCCCTCAGATCAGCCCCAATTCCTGCATCTTCACCACTTCAGATCAGCCCCAATCCCTGCACCTTCACCCCCAATTCGTGCACCTCCACCCCTCAGATCAGCTCTGATTCCTGCACCTTCACCCCCCAAATTCTGCACCTCCACTCCTCAGATCAGTCCCAATTCCTGCACTTTCAGACCGCAGACCAGCCCCAATCCCTGCACCTTCATCCCTCAAATCAGCCCCAATCCCTGCACCTTCACCCTTCAAATCAGCCCCAATCCCTGCACCTTCAGATCTCAGAGCAGCCCCAATCCCTGCACCTTCACCCCTCAGAGCAGCCCCAATCCCTGCACCTTCACCCCTCAGAGCAGCCCCAATCCCTGCACCTTCACATGCATACCTGTGCAACCAGCAGTTTTACTTAGAGGAGTAAAAGGATAGGCGGGCCAACTTCTGCACAGCATACACTAACATCCACAGCCACCGCTGAGCCCACGCAGGTACAGCATTGAGGGGATGTTATTATAACTGGAGCAGATGGAATCTGGAGTGGCTATGCATGCTTCCATTTTCAGCTTGTTCAGCTACGCTTTGAAAATAAAAGATAGAAGCCAATTGGTTGCCATGTACAGCTGCTCCAGATCTGATCGATTCCCCTCATCATGTGCTCGATTGCTGTAGGTTGCGCCCCCTGCTGTAGAGAATATCTCGTGTTGCTTTAACAACATTTTGGCCCAGCACTTTGTTTCCATAGAGATGAGGCCTTGTCCTAATGAATCCTGCTGAGTTCAAGATTCTATAGACAACAGCACTAAAAACAATCACCAAGCCCATATTTTGAACTAAAAATATCCAGTGACACCATTCCTGCCATGTCATGGATAAAGCGAGGCAATCCATTGGACAAGCATTCCTGCTAAAAAGGGATATTTATCCCTGACAGACAAAGCTGGTCCTTCAGCAGAGATAGAAAATGCTCCCATCAATGCTAAGCGAGACAAATGGCCTTCCACCTCAAAGCCGACACACAAGGGCAGCAAGACAAAAGCGTGCGTGGACAGGTGGATGATGGGAAATCCATGCAAATAGAGAAGAAAAAAAAAAAACACAAGTAAACCTAATTGTCAAAAAATCTCCCAATGTTTTTAAATTCCACACAACGAACGCTACAGTCTATGGGGCCCTGTGTTCTAAAAACCAATCAGGATACATCCTGTCCGTGCTGAGAAAAATCTAAATTAAGCAAACACTGCAATGTGCGGTCATCTGGCATCACCTAGCACCAGTAAACGGAGGCCTGGTTGCTATAGGTTACGGAGCAAGCCAGCATTTTCTGACTGGTTGCTATGGGTAACATCTCCATTTGCTCAAAAAAGCAATGAGGGCTCTTCTACACCAGCCTGCATGCACGTTGTATAGAGGGTGGTGCTTTGCGCTGTCACAACGCAAGACACCATTTATCTTTTTCTTTAAAAAAAAACTTTATTGAAATGTTGCAAAATAAAATTGACTTTACTTTCCTATCTGAAAGGAAGGGAGCCTCTCAAGACGCACCTTATTCCCCCATAACCGCCGAGCAGGTTAACAGGGATGGACTGAGGCGGTGGACTGTGCAGTTCTTGTGCCTAATGCAACTTACCTCAACGCAGTGTTATGTTGTCAACAGGACACATAGGGATCTATTGTATTCTAGGTGCCCTGGTGTTAAGCATGCCTTAATCTGTGCAGATAAACACAGCTCAACTGATTTTGTGTGAACCAGCCCTTAAAGTTGTTCTGAGGCCGGTTTACACTGGTGTGACAAACGCTCCAACATTGGGAGCTCATGTCGCATGACGTGTGAAAATCAATGTTTCCCTATGGGAGCCATCTTAATTGGTTCGACACAAGTCGGTCCGACTTTGAAAATGCTCCCTGTACTACTTTGGTCCGACTTTGATCCTACTTCAGCCCATTGACTATCATTGAAGTCGGATCAAAGTCGGATCGCCGTCTTGCATAATCCTACTTTGGCATGCGACTTGTGCTCTGACAATCTTGAGGGGGAACCCCACGCCAAATTTTAAATAAAAAAAACGGCATGGGTTCCCCCTCCAAGAGCATACCAGGCCCTTCGGTCTGATATGGATTCTAAGGGGAGCCCCCTACGCCGGAAAAACGGCGCAGGGGTCCCCCAAAATCCATACCAGACCCTTATCTGAGCACGCAGCCCGGCCGGTCAGGAAAGGGGGTGGGGACGAACGAGCGCCCCCTCCTGAACCGTACCAGGCCGCATGCCCTCAACATGGGGGGGTGGGTGCCCCCCCACCCCAAAGCACCTTGTCCCCATGTTGATGAGGACAAGGGCCTCTTCCCGACAACCCTGGCCGTTGGTTGTCAGGGTCTGCGGGCGGGGGTCTTATCGGAATCCAGGAGCCCCCTTTAGTAAGGGGGCCCCAGATCCCGGCCTCCTGCCCTATGTGAATGAGTATGGGGTACATTGTACCCCTACCCATTCACCGGAGGGGAAAAAAGTGTCAATAAAATTTTTTTTTTTTTAAAAACACACACTAGACCGGTTTTTCAAGTAATTTATTAGGCAGCTCCGGGGGTCTCTTCTGACTTGGGGGGGGTCTCTTCCGACTGCTCCACTCTCTCCGTCCTCTTCTCCCGCTCTCCGGTGTCTTCTGCCGGGCTCCTCTGCTATCTTCTGTTCTTTTGCCCGCTCTTTTACTAGCATTGGCCCGGTCTTTTCCATCGTCTTCTTCCATCCGGTCTTCTTCCGATGTTGACGCGACGCTCTCTCCCGACGTAATGCCGTATGCACAACGACTTATATAGGCATGGGGCGTGGTCACCGGGTGATGTCACCTGGTGACCCCCGCCTCTTATGATGTCATTGCCTGGGGCATGATGGGGCGGTAACGTCATATGGGGCGGGGGTCAAATCACCCGGTGGCCACGCCCCATGCCTATATAAGTCGTTGCGCACACGGCATTACATCAGGAGAGAGCGTCGTGTCAACATCGGAAGAAAACGGTGGAGAAGACCGGGCCAACGCTAGCAAAAAAGAGCAGAAGATAGCGGAGATAGATAGAGGAGCCTGGCAGAAGACATCGGAGAAGAACCCCGGAGACCGGGAGAACAGGCCGGAGAGAGCGGAGAAGTCGGAAGAGACACCCCCCCAAGTCGGAAGAGACCCCCGGAGCTGCCTAATAAATTACTTTAAAAACCGGTCTAGTGTGTTTTTTATTGACACTTTTTCCCACCAGGTGAATGGGTAGGGGTACAATGTACCCCATACTCATTCACATAGGGTGGGGGGCTGGGATCTGGGGCCCCCTTATTAAAGGGGGCTCCTGGATTCCGATAAGCCCCCCGCCCGCAGACCCCGACAACCAACAGCCAGGGTTGTTGGGAAGAGGCCCTTGTCCTCATCAACATGGGGACAAGGTGCTTCGGGGTGGGGGGGCTGCAGTGTGCCCCCCTGCCCCAAAGCACCCACCCTCCCATGTTGAGGGCATGCGGTCTGGTACGGTTCAGGAGGGGGGGCGCGTGCTCGTCCCCACCCCCTTTCATGCCTGGCTGAGCAGCATGCTCGGATAAGGGTCTGGTATGGATTTTGGGGGACCCCCCCACGCTGTTTTTTCGGCGTAGGGGGTTCCCCTTAAAATCCATATCAGACTGAAGGGCCTGGTATGCTCTTGGAGGGGGAACCCATGCCAGTTTTTTATTTAAAGTTTGGCGTTGAGTTCCCCCTCAAGGTTCATACCAAAAACAGTGCCTGGTATTGGCGGGGATGCAAGTCGGATCCCCGTTCATTGACGTCCGATGCATCTCCGACTTCAAGTCGCAGGGCAAAGTCGGATCCAAAAGTGTCGTGTCGCACCAGTGTAAACCCGGCCTTAGGTTATTTACCTTAATGCAATCAAGGTAAAAAAAAAAACACCTGAGAGCAGCTCCCACCCCTCCAAACCCCCCCCCCCCCAATACTTACAGTGCATCTGGAAAGTATTCACAGCGCTTCACTTTTTCTACATTTTGTTATGTTACAGCCTTATTCCAAAATGGATTTATTTGTTATTTTCCTCAAAATTCTACAAACAATACCCCATAAGTTTGTTTAAAATCTTTGCAAATTTATTAAACATAAAAAAATCCCATGTACATAATGTATTCACAGCCTTTGTCATGACACTCAAAATTGAGCTCAGGTCCCTCTTGTTTCCATTGATCATCCTTGAGATGTTTCTAAAACTTGACTGGAGTCCACCTGTGGTAAATCCAGTTGATTGGACATGATTTGGAAAGGCACACACCTGTCTATATAAGGTCCCACTGTTAACAGTGCAAGTCAGAGCACAAACCAAGCCATGAAGTCTAAGGAATTGTCTGTAGACCTCCGAGACAGGATTGCATGGAGGCACAGATCTAGGGAAGGGTACAGAAAAAAACTTCTGCTGCATTGAAGGTCCCAATGAGCACAGTGGCCTCCATCATCCGTAAATGGAAGAAGTTTGGAACCACCAAGTGGACCGCCCGGCCAAATTGAGCGATCGGGCGAGAAGGGCCTTAGTCAGGGAGGAGACAAAGAACCCGATGGTCACTCTGACAGTTCTCTGTGGAGAGAGGAGAACCTTCCAGAAGAACAACCATCTCTGCAGCACTCCACCAATCAGGCTTGTATGGTAGAGTGGCCAGACGGAAGCCACTCCTCAGTAAAAGGCAGGACAACCTGCCTGGAGTTTGGCAAAAGGCACCTGAAGGACTCTCAGACCATGAGAAACAAAAGTCTCTGGTCTGGTGAAACAAAAATTGAACTCTTTGGCCTGAATGGCAAGCGTCATGTCTGGAGGAAACCAGGCACCGCTCATCACCTGGCCAATACCATCCCTACAGTGAAACATGGTGGTGGCAGCATCATGCTGTGGGGATGTTTTTCAGTGGCACGAACTGGGAAACTGGTCAGGATCGAGGGAAAGATAAATGCAGCAATGTACAGAGACATCCTTTATGAAAACCTGCTCCAGAGTGCTCTGGAGCTCAGACGGGGGCAAAGTTTTATTTTCCAACAGGACAACGACCCTAAGCACACAGCCAAGAAGAACAAAGAAGTGGCTATGGAACAACTCTGTAAATGTCCTTGGAGTGGCCCAGCCAGAGCCCAGACTTGAACCCCATTGAGCATCTCTTGGGAGATCTGAAAATGGGAGAAAAATAACAAACAAAAATAGGTGTGCCAAGCTTGTAGCATCATATTTAAAAAGACTTGAGGCTGTAATTGGTGCCAAGGGTGCTTCAACAAGGTATTGAGCAAAGGCAGTGAATACATACAGTATGTACATGTGTTTTTTTTTTCCTTTTTTTTTTTAAAGAAATTTGCAAGGATTTCAAACAAAGTTCTTTCACGTTGTTATTATGGGGTATTGCTTGTAGGATTTTGTGGAACATAAAGAATTTAATCCATTTTGGAATAAGGCTAGAACATAACAAAATTTGGGGGGAAAAAAGTGAAGTGCTGCAAAAGCACTGTACATGAGCCCAATCTCCATCCAGCAATGTGCATAAGAGCAGTGGCTCTCTCCCTCCTCATTGGCTCAGAGACAATAACAGCCAATGAGAGAGCCGGGAGCAGAGCCGAGCCACGCTGCCACACACAGACGGCTCGGGAGCAAACCCACGTGAGTGCCCCCATAGCAGGCATCCTGCTATGGTGGGCACTCGTGGGGGGAGAGGAGCCAGGAGCGCCAGCGGGGACCGGAGAAGAGGAGTATCCGGTCTGCTCTGTGCAAAAGCATGGCACACAGCAGGTAAGTAGAACATGTTTATTATTTAAAAAAAAAGAAAGAAAAAATGCCAGCAGAACACAATGATTACTGCTAGCGGCTATAGCCGCTGGCAGTAATTGCATGTAAAAAATATGACATGCTAGTTGTACCAAAGTCAATCGATTGATTGACTTGGGTACAATTCAGCCTGCTCATAGATGGATCGAATCTCAGCCGGTCCCTGCTGAACCGGTGGAATTTCGATCCATGTATGACCAGCTTAAAACAGAATGCCACTGCAAAAACATGCCCCATGGAAGTGAATAGGGGCCGCACCGCAACCATTTTGGAGGGTTCAAGCAAACAGTGAGGAAACGACATATTGCATCATCGCCACTGTCAAATGCAAAGGGATTGTTTTTCAGAGCGGCAAACGTCTAGCCACCCACGTGAAGGAGCTTGAAGAGAAAGTATTATTACCATAATGACCAAGTGGACTCCATAAGGGACCCAAAGCAACCAATCAAAGATCGCTCTGCTGAAGATGGTCCAGTACAAGATGGAATCTGACTAGTTGCTATGGGTTACTGTGAAGAATTTGCATTTTGCGATAAGAACACATTATGGAATATGACCTTGCATATCCTGGAAGCTGGTAGTGGTGAGCCTTCAGGCTTATATTGTAGTCCATTAATAAAACGCACGCACAGATAATAGGATGAGCTCACAGTCAGGGCTCCTATGGCCTACAATATAACTTAATCCATGATCCAATTTGATCTTCCAGCTATAAAAAAAATAAACCTAGTTTATAAAGTGATCTAACTGCACATAAAGAATGCCAGCATGGCCCTGCTACAAAGTAATACATTCTTCTCTATATAGGATGATCGAAATAGAAAAAGGTTTCATTTAATAAAAAAAAAATAAAAAATTAAAAAAAAAAAAAGGTATTAGAGAGTATATCTTCCATTACAATATAATGCAAGCTTGTGTTCTCGCAGAGGGATATGGATGCACTCGCTCAGGGCTGACTACAAGACAAAAGGATATTATTGGTGCGCTCACAACAAATCTGATGCTTTGATAGCGGGATATAAAACCTAGAATTAAATGCTTTGGCTGTTGTGTAACACAAAGAAAGAGAGCGAGAGAGGAGAGCGAGAGAGGAGAGGGGGAGAGGAGCATTGCCAAAGCCAGGGACAAGAGACACTGTCGGCCCCCTTGTGTATTCCAGAAGGGGGAGGGAAGCAGGAACAAAAAGAAAAAAAAAAACGTGAAATGGTTTTGGAGAGTAAACTACCAACAGATGTGGCGGAGGGGCTCTGTAGGACCGAGCGTTCGGGGCTGGGAGAGAGACAAAAGCCGGGATTGATACAGCCAGGGAGGGCGCAGCGCGGACTGCTGTGCGAGAGAGATAGACGAACATCTGCAAAGTGGAGCGACATTGTGCTGCAAGGGGTGTGTCCACGCACAATATCATATAAGAAAAAAAAAAAAAAAAAATATGAAATAAAAACAAAAAACAAAAAAAAGCAAAACAAAACACTGATGTTGCTGCATGTGGGCATTGTTTAATAATAATAATACCCAATAATAATTTTAAAAATATACAAATTAAAAAAAAATAAAAGCACTGTAGCCGATATTACAACACTGGAACATCCAATTACACATTCTCTAATGAATAAAAATTAGGCATGGGATACTTGGAAACGGAAGAACGAGAGCACAATGTGAAATTCCTGCGTCCTACCTACCGCACAGCGAGGGCATGCAACGCCAACGCCCCTCAGGAACCATGCTGCTGGTGCCAGATGCTAGCAGAGAGCAAATGACCCATCTATATTCAGCATGCTCTGCGTTTAATCAGGATTATGTCACCATGCCTGTACACTGCGTGCCACAGCATCCCGCCTGCATGCCCACCAGTGCAGGAATAAGCCGGACGTTAAATTATACCTAGTGCTGGAAAATGATCCCCACTACTTCGTGCATTACATAGGAACGGACGCTTGGACATTAAATATACCCAGTGCTGAAAAATGATCCTTACTTTCTATAGCAATATAAAGGAATGGATGTAGGGTACCACTACCAACCAATCCCCAGTGCTGAAAAATGATCCCCACTTTCTATAGCAATATAAAGGAATGGGCACTAAACCATGCCCAGTGCTGGCAAATGACCCCCATTTCTATAGCATTATATAGGAATGGATGTAGGGTATCAACTAATACCCAGTGCTGGCAAATGATCCCCACTTTTTATTGTAATACAAAAGGAACGGGCACTGGACATTAAACAGTGCTGGAAAATGACCCCCATTTCTATAGCATTATATAGGAATGGACACAAGACATCAACCCATTCCTAGCGCTGTAAAATGACCCCCCACTTTCCAAATAATTTTATAAGAAAGGACACCGGATATTAAATGACACCCAGTGCTGGAAAACGACCTGTGTGTCCTATAGAATTACATAAGAACGGACCCAACCCCATTACATAGGAGCATCATGGAACAATACATGGATAAAGAGCCCCCGATCACTCCTGTGTTCACCTCTACCCTACACACAATGCACGGTGCCGCTACCAGAACACGTATGTGCACGATGGGATGGAGTGGAGGAGGGGGGGGGGGGGGGGGGGAGTGTGATGCAGATAAGCAGAATTTAACCCCTTCTATGCCCAGGACAGACAGCCGAGCTGGATCTGCCACACCTCGCAGCAGCGGCACAATCAGCCGCCTCACTTCAGCGCTTTTAACCCATTTAGTGCCGCCACATGTCTCTACATTTCTGGGAGGGGGGAGGGGGGGGGGGTGTTAGATGTCTTAGGAAGATTTTTTTTTTTTCGCCCAAGATATGGAAGGTGGTCATGGTGGAGGATGAGGGGCTCCTGGAGATCCTATTCTTTGTTCTTGCTTTGCAACCGGCAGTCGGTAACGGTGCACATGGTGATGGTTGTGGGAAGGTGCATAAAGAACAGTAATATGACCATACAGTAATCGATCATCTATAGATCTATATGTATGGAGATGATAGACAGATGCACACACATACATACAATAGAATGTTCATGTGCCCCATGCTCTCCCAGAGTAATGACAGCACCACTCCCAGTGCACATCACCCCCCAATACTAAGGGGGCATGTGCACTGTCCCCTCTATAGGATTTAGGTGGCAATGTGCACTGTCCCCTTCATAGGATTGGGGGGGGGGGGCGGCATGTGCACTGCCCCCTCTATAGGATTTAGGTGGCAATGTGCACTGTCCCCTTCATAGGATTGGGGGGGGGCGCATGTGCACTGCCCCCTCTATAGGATTTAGGTGGCAATGTGCACTGTCCCCTTCATAGGATTGGGGGGGGGGGGGCGCATGTGCACTGTCCCCTCTATAGGATTTAGGTGGCAATGTGCACTGTCCCTTCATAGGATTGGGGGGGGGGGGGGCGCATGTGCACTGTCCCCTCTATAGGATTAGGTGGCAATGTGCACTGTCCACTTCATAGGATTGGGGGGGGGGGGGGCATGTGCACTGCCCCCTCTATAGGATTGGGAGGGCAGTGTGCACGTGTGCCCCCCCCCCATCTAATAGAGGTGACAGTGCACATCGCCCCCTAATCCTATAGAGGGGACCAGTGCACATCACTCCCCCCAATATTAGGGAGGACAGTGCACCCCCCTATCCTATGGAGCGGCAGTGCACAGGCGCCCCCATCCTATGAAGGGGACAGTGCACATTGCCCCCTAAATCCTATAGAGGGGACAGAGCACATGCCCCCCCCCCCCCCAATCCTATGAAGGGGCAGTGCACATCACCCCCCCCCCCCCCCCAATATTAGGGGAGGACAGTGCACGCCCACTCCAGTACTATGGAAGAGCAGTGTACACCCCCCAAATAGGAGGGCAGTGCAAGTATGCACATTGCCCTTTCAATCCTATAGAGGGGGCAGTGCACATGTTCGCCCCCCCAATCTATGGAGGGGACAGTGCACATTGCCCCTAAATCCTATAGAGGGGACAGTGCACCCCCCCCCCCCAATATTAGGGGAGGACATCCCCCCTCCAGTAATATGGAAGAGCAGTGCACACATCCCCCCCCCCAATCCTATGGAGGGGACCAGTGCACATTGCCTCCTAAATCCCCTCTAGTACTATGGAAGAGCAGTGCACATCACCACCCCCCACCCCAATACTGGGGGAGGGCAGTGCACATCACCCCCCCCCCCCCCCCCCCCAATACTGGGGGAGGGCAGTGCACATCACCCCCCCCCCCCAATACTGGAGGAGAGCAGTGCACATCACCCCCCCCAATACTGGAGGAGGGCAGTGCACATCACACCCCCCCCCCCCCCCCCAATACTGGAGGAGGGCAGTGCACATCACACCCCCCCCCCAATACTGGAGGAGGGCAGTGCACATCACACCCCCCCCCAATACTGGAGGAGGGCAGTGCACATCACACCCCCCCCCCCAATACTGGAGGAGGGCAGTGCACATCACCCCCCCCCCCCCAATACTGGAGGAGGGCAGTGCACATCACACCCCCCCAATACTGGAGGGGGGCAGTGCACATCACACCCCCCCCCCAATACTGGAGGGGGGCAGTGCACATCACCCCCCCCCAAAACTGGAGGAGGGCAGTGCACATCACCCCCCAATACTGGAGGAGAGGGCAGTGCACATCACCCCCCAATACTGGAGGAGAGGGCAGTGCACATCACCCCCCAATACTGGAGGAGGGGGCAGTGCACATCACCCCCCCCCCCCAATACTGGAGGAGGGCAGTGCACATCACCCCCCCAATCCTATGGAGGAGGGGGCAGTGCACATCACCCCCCAATACTGGAGGAGAGGGCAGTGCACATCACCCCCCCCCCCCCAATACTGGAGGAGGGGGCAGTGCACATCACCCCCCCCCCCCAATACTGGAGGAGGGCAGTGCACATCACCCCCCCCCCCCAATCCTATGGAGGAGGGCAGTGCACATCACCCCCCAATACTATGGAGGGCAGTGCACATCACCCCCCAATACTATGGAGGAGGGCAGTGCACATCACCCCCCAATACTATGGAGGAGGGCAGTGCACATCACCCCCCAATACTATGGAGGAGGGCAGTGCACATCACCCCCCCAATACTAGAGGAGGGGGCAGTGCACATCACCCCCCCAATACTAGAGGAGGGGGCAGTGCACATCACCCCCCAATACTAGAGGAGGGGGCAGTGCACATCACCCCCCAATACTAGAGGAGGGGGCAGTGCACATCACCCCCCAATACTAGAGGAGGGGGCAGTGCACATCACCCCCCAATACTAGAGGAGGGGGCAGTGCACATCACCCCCCAATACTGGAGGAGGGGCAGTGCACATCACCCCCCAATACTGGAGGAGGGCAGTGCACATCACCCCCCAATACTATGGAGGAGGGCAGTGCACATCACTCCCCAATACTATGGAGGGCAGTGCACATCACCCCCCAATACTATGGAGGAGGGCAGTGCACATCACCCCCCAATACTATGGAGGGCAGTGCACATCACCCCCCAATACTATGGAGGAGGGCAGTGCACATCACCCCCCAATACTATGGAGGAGGGCAGTGCACATCACCCCCCAATACTATGGAGGAGGGCAGTGCACATCACCCCCCAATACTATGGAGGGCAGTGCACATCACCCCCCCCCCCCAATACTGGAGGAGGGCAGTGCACATCACCCCCCCAATACTATGGAGGAGGGCAGTGCACATCACCCCCCAATATTGGAGGAGGGCAGTGCACATCACCCCCCCCCCAATACTGGAGGAGGGCAGTGCATATCACCCCCCCCCAATACTGGAGGAGGGCAGTGCACATCACCCCCCCCCCCAATATTGGAGGAGGGCAGTGCACATCACCCCCCCCCCCAATACTGGAGGAGGGCAGTGCACATCACCCCCCAATACTATGGAGGAGGGCAGTGCACATCACCCCCCAATATTGGAGGAGGGCAGTGCACATCACCCCCCAATACTGAAGGAGGGCAGTGCATATCACCCCCCCCCCAATACTGGAGGAGGGCAGTGCACATCACCCCCCAATATTGGAGGAGGGCAGTGCACATCACCCCCCCCCCAATACTGGAGGAGGGCAGTGCATATCACCCCCCCCCAATATTGGAGGAGGGCAGTGCACATCACCCCCCCCCCCCAATACTGGAGGAGGGCAGTGCACATCACCCCCCAATACTGAAGGAGGGCAGTGCACATCACCCCCCCAATACTATGGAGGGCAGTGCACATCACCCCCCCAATACTATGGAGGAGGGCAGTGCACATCACCCCCCAATACTATGGAGGAGGGCAGTGCACATCACCCCCCAATACTATGGAGGAGGGCAGTGCACATCACCCCCCCCAATACTGGAGGAGGGCAGTGCACATCACCCCCCAATACTGAAGGAGGGCAGTGCACATCACCCCCCAATATTGGAGGAGGGCAGTGCACATCACCCCCCCCCCCCCCAATACTGGAGGAGGGCAGTGCACATCACCCCCCAATATTGGAGGAGGGCAGTGCACATCACCCCCCCCCCCCCCCAATACTGGAGGAGGGCAGTGCACATCACCCCCCAATACTGAAGGAGGGCAGTGCACATCACCCCCCCCCAATACTGGAGGAGGGCAGTGCACATCACCCCCCCCCAATACTGGAGGAGGGCAGTGCACATCACCCCCCCCCAATACTATGGAGGAGGGCAGTGCACATCACCCCCCTTGTACAATCCTAGGACAGGACACCCCCATCCACAGATGCAGATCACTACACGGACACACACATGCCCGGTGCACACCGTTCCCCATCCCCGGTACCTGGCCGCTGCTATCCTGGTGGTGCTGGCCGGTGTCGGTGTCTCCTCGGTCCGCAGAGCTGGAGGAGCAAGAGGGAGGCGGGAGCGAGCGGCGGGGACGCGCAGGGGGAGCTGTCAGGAGAGTCGGGTCACGTGAGAGGAGGGGGAGGGGATGGATTAGACAGGAGGACACATGGTACGGACAGAGATCGTACAATGACAGGAGACCATCACTGATCACTAGTCCCAGAGACAGTCCCTATTACACAGAACACAATGACATCCCCAGGGTCCCAGCACTGAGCCCCCCCTCCCTACACATGCACTCTACACGGGTGACTCGGCACAGCTTTGCAGCGCTAACCCCCCGTATTGCGCCGTGCAAAGTCAATGGCAAGGGGCGGAGCCTGCGCGCCCCGGCCACTGGAGGAAAACACCTCTCGGACTTTGTACCGAGCCTGAGACAGTGCGCGCGGCCGTTCTGCTCCCGGAGGGGGCGGGGTAGGTGGGGTGCGCGCGCGTGAGCGCGCGGCAGAGCAAAGAGCTGCCTGGTCCTGCTGCTGCGGCGGGTTGCCATGGAGACAGGATCAGCAGCAGTCTCTCCTCCTCCCTCCCCCCTCCATCTTCCTTTGTGTGTGAGGATCCCTCCTCCCCAATGGAAGACCCTCTTCTCCCTGGGTGTGATAGAGAACTATTCCTCAAATGTCATTGTATGCTTCTATGGCAGTGTGATCCCTGACTACAAAACACCTCCCCCTCTACATGTATGATATGTACAACACTCTTATTCCACATTATCACACCATATACTGAAATATGACACTGCATGGTCTACACACCAACCAATCAGAAGGTCCCTCTGCTCTCCTATAGTGTCTCAATCATATATATATATATATATATATATATATATATATATATATATATATATATACTGTGTATATACAGTATTTCACAAAAGTTAGTACACCCCTCACATTTTTGTAAATATTTTATTATATCTTTTCATGTGACAACACTGAAGAAATGACACTTTGTTACAATGTAAAGTAGTGAGTGTACAGCTTGTATAACAGTGTAAATTTGCTGTCCCCTCAAAATAACTCAACACACAGCCATTAATGTCTAAACAGCTGGCAACAAAAGTGAGGACACCCCTAAGTGAAAATGTCCAAATTGGGCCCAAAGTGTCAATATTTTGTGTGCCCGCTCTGCTCAGCGGGGGATCGCTCCGTCGATCCCCGCTGAGCAGGCAGATGACAGGTCCGTCTCTGCACACTGTGCAGGGACGGACCTGTCAGAGCGCCACTCTCCTCTATGGGGGATCGGATGAAGACGGACCGTAGAGTCCGTCGATACCCGATCCGATCCGCAGACGGATGGAAAAGTAGGTTTTTCCTCCGTCACACTTTTTCGGAGCGGGTCGGATGTCAGCGGACATGTCACCGCTGACATCCGACGCTCCATAGAGGTCTATGGAGCGTCCGTTCAGGTCCGCCTAAAAATCTGACAGGCAGACCTGAACGGATCGTTCGTGTGAAAGAGGCCTAAGGCATAAAAAAAAAACATTAAAAAGCATTAGAAGCTAAAAATTATTATTTTAGAAGTATTACATAAAAATACTTGAAAAGTATTAGAGCAGTGAACTATTAAAGGAGTAAGCCATTAGCTCTACTTACTATAGTCAGTTCTCTAAAACGCAGTTGTAGTTTAAAATGTGATGGTTTTTAATGCCTTAATGTTTTAATGTTTCAATACTTCAATGACTTAATGTTCTAATGTTTCAACTTTTTTTTATAAGTCTCTTGTCTGTAACTATAATGTATAATCCCAACACTTTGTACACATGTGCCTTCTACTAGAACCCTAATTATACAAACATACATTTGGTATTTATCTCATCTAGAGCGATGTAATGTGGATACCTTTGGAGTAAAGGAGAATACATCACCCACTATGGGATACATCTAATCAGCCATCCCTCTCCATGTATATCTACCACATTCTACAGACTTTTTTTTACTTTCCAAGGCTCTGATGAAGAGGGAACACCTCGAAACGTGTTAGCCTACCTTGATCATTTGCCCTTGTATGGGCATAACAAATTTTTAATGAATATCTTGTAACCTAGTTTGCATGAATTCGTAGTAATTTCTTTGTACTCATCTATTTTGTTTATGAATAAACGATATCACTTTGATTCATGCGTTAGATCACGCGCCTTCCATCCCCTTATTTCCACTCAGCCTTTTTCGGACCACCCCTGGTCAGTTTAGGCAGCGGGATACGCATGATCATCCTATACTACTCACCATTCTAAATTACTACTATTTTACATTAATACCGCCTGCACGAGCGCAGCAGAAACCCTTTTTCTGTTAGCACTCATGCAGCCCCAGAACATGAGACTTCCACCACCATGCTTGACTGTAGGCAAGACACACTTGTCTTTATACTCCTCACCTGGTTGCAGCCACACACGCTTGACACCATCTGAACCAAATAAGTTTATCTTGGTCTCATCAGACCACAGGACATGGTTCCAGTAATCCATGTCCTTAGTCTGCTTGTCTTCAGCAAACTGTTTGCGGTCTTTCTTGTGCATCATCTTAGGAAGAGGCTTCTTTCTGGGACGACAGCCATGCAGACCAATTTGATGCAGTGTGCGGCGTATGGTCTGAGCACTGACAGGATGACCCCCCACCCCTTCAACCTCTGCAGCAATGCTGGCAGCACTCATATGTCTATTTCCCAAAGACAACCTCTGGATATGACGCTGAGCACGTGCACTCAACTTCTTTGGTCGACCATGGCGAGGCCTGTTCTGAGTGGAACCTGTCCTGTAAAACTGCTGTATGGTGTTGGCCACCGTGCTGCAGCTCAGTTTCAGGGTCTTGGCAATCTTCTTATAGCCTAGGCCATCTTTATGTAGAGCAACAATTCTTTTTTTCAGATCTTCAGAGAGTTCTTTGCCATGAGGTGCCATGTTGAACTTTTGTTGCCAGCGGTTTAGACATTAATGGCTGTGTGTTGAGTTATTTTGAGGGGACAGCAAATTTACACTGTTATACAAGCTGTACACTCACTACTTTACATTGTAGCAAAGTGTCATTTCTTCAGTGTTGTCACATGAAAAGATATAATAAAATATTTACAAAAATGTGAGGGGTGTACTCACTTTTATATTATATTTCTATATAATTTTTGGGGGGCGCAAACAAACTGAAAACATTTTGAAAAAAAACCCAATTGCAGTCACTGTGCCATCAAACACAGCCACTGTGCCCATCAAACGCAGCCACTGTGCCCATCAAACGCAGCCACTGTGCCACCAACCGCAGCCACTGTGCCCATCAAACGCTGCCACTGTGCTATCAAATGCAGCCAAAGTGCCATCAAATGCAGCAACTGTGCCATCAAACGCAGCCACTGTGCCATCAAAGGCTGCCACTGTGCCATCAAACGCAGCCACTGTGCCATCAAATGCAGCTACTGTGCCAAACACTGCCACTGTGCCATCAAACGTTGCCACTGTGCCATCAAATGCAGCCACTGTGCCATCAAACGCTGCCAGTGTGCCCACCAAATGCTGCCAGTGTGCCCATCATATGCTGCCAGTGTGCCCATCAAATGCTGCCAGTGTGCCCAACTGGCCATCATATGCTGCCAGTGTGGCCAACTGCCCATTATATTCTACCAATGTGCCCATCAAATGTTGCCAGTGTGCCCATTAAATGCTGCCAGTGTGCCCCCCGCCCACTCGCCGTCTGCCCAACACTTACCCTGTGTCTGTGGGGCACCGGGTGACGGCGAGGAGCGGGGTCCTTTGTGCGTCTCCTGCCTCATCTCCCGTACTTTCCTCCATAGGTGTCCAAAAGTGGCACCTGTCGTTTCAGCCAATCAGGTGACAGGTAACAGAGCCGAGCACCTGATTGGCGGGGAGGCGGTTCAGTGTTAGGAAAGCGAATAGTCATTCGCTTTCCTAACACAGCTGAGTGGACTGCGAGCGCCTTCACCTATTTTTCAGCCTTAGAGCCTTACTTACCAGCTCCGCTTGGGCCGTGCGTTCCATGGAGCTTCAGACGTCACTTCTGGTTTCCCTCTGGCACAGGAAAACCAGAAGTAACCTGTGATACTACGAGCGGAAGTTGTTCGACGTGATGGAATGCGCCTCAAAGCAGGTAAAAATCCTGCAAATGAAGCGCCTCGTCTGCAATCTCATGATTATATTGACGTGGCGCTTCCCATAGTGCACTGTGTCCGGCGCCCGAACACAGTGTACCTAAAGGAAATTAAGGCTGCTTTAACACTGATGTGCTGCTGTTTTACCTTCGACTTTACTGGGTTAGCTGCACTTTGCCATAGACTTCTATTACATCCTGCAGTTGTGGTACATTTTCAGAAAGTGCACCAAACCGGCAGGATATAATAGATGTCTATGACTTAGCACAAGGGAGGAGAGAGGGGGAGAGAGAGAACAATGAGGAAGATGGAGATTCAGGGCCATGTTCCTGTTGCCTGGCTGTCATACTTTTCCTCAGGTTTCAATGCTTCCTAAGTCACTAATCCTATGTCAGTATGTAGGTGAGGAGATCTGATTTCATTGGCTACATAAAGAGGCATAACTAGAACCTTCAGGGCATGACATCATAAAAAGGCCCCCCTGGCCCCTGACCGGGGCCCTTCCCACTGATCCCAGAGCCCTTTACTCCCATTGTGAGACCCTTTATTACAGTCCCGCAGCAAGCCACCGTCCTGCTGCCATCTTGGGGTCCCCACAGCGCTACCGGCTTTCTCCCTCCCACCTCCCGCCAGCTGATGTGATGGATGTGTCAGGATGGCGAGAGTGGCCCCTTCCTTGTTTTAATGAATAGAGTCAGTGATTGGATTTTTTTATTCATTTAGTTTATGAATGAGCAGGAAGCTCTGTACAGAGCTGTTCCTGTTCATTCATTCAAGCTGCAGAGAAAGGAACGGATTCATTTGTCCTCAAAAGTGAGACATCAGGGGTCTGTTTAGACGTCTGATATTTCACAAATGCCCCTAAAAAATATGTAAAATAAAAAAATAAATAAATAAATAATAAAAAAATAAATAAAATAAAATAAATTAAATGGTAAAAAACGATAACAAAAATAAAACAAAATAAAAAAAACTACTGACACCAGTGGTGGAACTACCAGGGTTGCACTTGCCACTGGGCTCAGTAGTTTTTTTTATTTTGCGGGGGGGGGGCGCCAGGGAAGGACACAGGAGCCCTGGGGCAGCAGGACAGAACCAGGGGGATGGTGGGAGCAGCATGTGGAGGAGCTGATGCCCTCCATTTTCCTCCTGCAGCCACTAAATGTCTGCAGGAGGGAGAGGAGGGTTCAGCTACTGCATGGAGGGATCAGTTCCTCTACATGCCGCCGCCCCCCACCGCCCTCCTATCCAGGCGTACAGAGGGGCCGCACGAGCCCCTTGGATTAGGGGGCCAGGTCGCAATGGTGACCCCTGTACTGCGCCCCTGGCTACATACTAAGTAGCGAATTCAGACACAGCCAGGCATCTAAGATCCAGGAGAGGGCGGCAGGGACAGCCTAAATATTTTGATGAATAAGTCTTGTACGAAATATTACATAATATAAAACAGAAAAAAAAAAGTAGATTTCTTCCCCAGACCTTCTAATATCTCAAAGGATGTAAAGGTCCATCCTATATCATTACTGGCCAGAAAGAGGTTACATAGTACCCAGTGATGTATACAACAAAGTACTGTTCAGATAATCTGCTCTGCTGACAGCCGACTGACACATAGAAGTCATACTTTCCAGGAATGTGGGTTTTCTTATCCTGCATGATAAGGAATGGGTGAAAGCCCATTAGGCGGTGTGAGATCGGAGAAGTGTAGGAGGCCTGAGCAAATGTCTGCCATTGGCAGATAAATGTATCTCTCACTCTCATTCTCATACTGTCAGCACCAGCAAACATCAGATCAATGAAAAGAAGAATGCTTTGTTAGATATGTGTAATGTGGATATATGTCTCCTATAGTGTGTTTGTACTTAATACAATTTTAATTATGATAGTTGTGTTTATTTTAAAGTGGCCCTCTTCAGGTTCCAAAAAAATAAAGATAAAAGCCCTGTGCTATAAGAGGCTATCCTCAGCTCTCTGTTGGCTAGTGAGTCTTCAGCATTTTACACTTCTTGGAGAGTGATGCCTATATCCCCCCCCCCCCCCCCCCGCCACTGTGCGCTATTTTCTGCCCCCCTATGCCACAGCAGAGTACCCTGGCTTTGTAGGGGTCAGTGGATGGAACCACAGCACATGGAAGGGGGGTGCAACACTGCGTTGCATTCCAAAGACACTGACAGAGGGAAATAGAAGCTACAGCTACCAAAGTGTAGCTTCTAAAAGGCATCTGAAAATAGGTGGGATATGTAACCTGGACTGAAGCTTAAAACAGCTGATCATCTTTCTTTGTTACTGCTGTATTATCCTTCTGCAGTTTTGACAGGTTTAAACTGAATGTTCATTAATGCAGAAGTGCGGCAGCCATCTTTAAAGTGGTTTTAAAGGCTTGAGGTTTTTTACCTTCATGCATTCTACACATGAAGGTAAAAAACCTTCTCTGTGCAGCAGCCCCCCCCCCCCCAGCCCCATCTAAAACATACCCGAGCCCTATTGCGATCGAGCGATGTGCACGAGAGACTCGGCTCTCCAGGGACTCTCCTTCCTCATTGGCTGAGACCTTGGCTCCTGCTGCTGTCAGTCGCAGCCAGTGAGCCCATGGGGAGAGAGAAGGGGTGGGATCGAGCAGCAGCTCTGTGTGTAAATGGACACGCAGAGAGGAGGCTCGAGAGCGAGGCTGCTTGGGTGCCCCCATTGCAAGCTGCTTGCTCTGGGGCAGGGGTCTCAAACTGGTGGCCCTCCAGCTGTTGTAAAACTACAAGTCCCATGAGGCATTGCAAGGCTGACAATTACAAGCATGACTCCCACAGGCAGAGGGAGACTTGTAGTTTTGCAACAGCTGGAGGGCCGCCAGTTTGAGACCCCTGCTCTGGGGGGACTGGGCAGGAGGGAAGGGCCAGGAGTGCCGGTGGGGGACCTGAGGAGAGGAGGATCGGGTTGGTTCTGTGCAAAACCATGGCACAGAGCAGGTAAGTATGACGTTTCTTATTTTAAAAAAAAAAGCCTTTAATATCACTTTAAGATCACTTGCAATGCTTATCTATGGAGTGTCTCTAGTCCAGGGAGCAGCCATCTTGGCTGGGTCTGATTAAATTCTGGAGATGATTGGCTGATGCAACATTGTCAGGAGAAGGAGTCAGCAGCCTGGTGAGGAAAGGGAAAAGGGATGTCTTGAAGCAGGCAGGTGTGTGCAAAAAAGACTGGAATGATCTGCTGATTGAAGCCTGTTATAATATAACAATAATTGAGTGGGTCCCAAGAGAAACAAAGAGACAACAAAGAGAAACAGGGAGGGTGTGTGATCAGACCATACTAGAGGGCGCTCTCACCGCTTCTAAGGAAGGAAAAGAGGGAAGGTCTGACTTGAACTTGACTTTTACTGAATCAGAGCATGTGTCCAGAGACATAGAATAGGGCACCCCGAGTCTGGTAAGAGACAAACATTGCACAAATTAATAAGTTGTCTGCTGGGAACTGTTGTGCTTTCTTCAAGGGCCCCAAATTTTCCAGCTTACTTTTTTTTTTCCCGCCCAGCTTATACTCGAGTCAGGTTATCAGGTGTCAGTATTGATGCGGAGGGAAGGAAAGCCATATTACGCCGTACATTGTCCCCTCCGATTCACAGCAGGGCTGTGTGTATAGGAAGTCTGCGCCGTCCACGCCATCCACGCCGTCCCGTCCGTCCGTGACGAGTAGGAGGCGGAGCTTTGTTACAGTGAACGGCGTGGTTCTGGTGACCAGGCGGCAGTGCAGCGTGAACTGGGAGGTGCACCGATCATACAGCCAGGTAAGAGAAGAGCAGGCCTCAGAAGATATCTCCAAAGCTGATAGCAGATGTTTGGCGGCAGGTCAGAGGCTAGCACCCACTCACATCTGTAGCTTGGCCACGCCCCCCATTTTTTACAGTTTAGATATTCTTTGATTAGGTTCTGTTATTACAAGTGTATGCATACCTCTGATGCTACAATGTAGAACCAGTTACAGAAGTCTTGCAAGAAGGCTTGCAGTGGGCACAGTGAGGCTTGCAATGGGCACAGTGAGGCTTGCAATAGGTACATTGAGGCATGCAATGGGCACAGTGAGGCTGAATATGGGCACAGTGAGGCGGCAAATGGGCACAGTGAGGCTGCAGATGGGCATTGTTGACCCTCTTTTCCACTTACAGTAGCTGCTGCATTCTCACCCTAGGCTTATACTCGAGTCAATACATTTTCCCAGTTTTTTGTGGTAAAATTAGGTGCCTCGGTTTATATTCGGGTCGGCTTATACTCGAGTATATACGGTACCTGAAAAAAAAAAGCCCTCTAGAAATGTGCTGTCACTGCTGAAGGCGCTTCTTCATCACCCGGTCTTCTATGCGGGCTTCGGCCATCTGATTGGCCAAGCCAGCTATGACATCACTCCCACGCATTGGAGTTGCAGTTTACGGCATGGCTCTGAATTAACAGAACGGGTATGCCGTTCCTTCAGAGCACATGCTCCGGTGACATCACCGGCTGCATCTAAAGTAAAAATCTCCTAAACGGCGCACATTTAAGAAATATTTACAGTACCTATAGGTAAGCCTTACCTGTGGGTTAAAATCATACATGGAAGTTTACTCCCATTTTAATTACTGTTATTTAGAATTCTGTAGATGTTTAACCATATCTCTCAAAGTAATGTTATTGTCTTATTGGTTATATAAGCAAATCCTCTCTTTAACCGCTTGCCGCCCACCCACCGTCAAATGACGGAGGGGCCCTGTGGCTTTCATTCTGGGATGCAGTCAAGCAGTTAAGGAGAGGATTTGCAAGTATACTTATACAGTTACATAGTTACATAGTAGACGAGGTTGAAAAAAGACACAAGTCCATCAAGTCCAACCTATGTGTGATTATGTGTCAGTATTACAGTGGAACCTTGGTTTACGAATAATGCGGTTAACAAGTGTTTTGAAAGACGAGTACCTTTTTTTTTTTTATTCTGACTCGGTTTGTGAGTGTTGTCTCGCAAAACAAGCAGAATTCAAACTAATGGGGTGTGCAGTACCGCATTTGGCCAGAGGTGCAGGGGCGCCGGTGACACTCGGAATGGTTCGGAGCCGTTCGGAAATACTCAGAACCACTCAGAAATACTCCGTTCCTGAGTGTTTCCGAGCCTTTCCGAGTTCAGCCGAGCTGTCCCCGAGTATTTCTTCCCCCCACCTCTGGCCACATGCGGTATTGCATGCATTAGAAGTCAATGCGGAACAAATTGTCTTCATTTCTATTGACTTCTATGGGGAAACTCGCTTTGATATACGAGTGCTTTGGATTACAATCATTCTCCTGGAGCGGATTATGCTCGTAATCCAAGGTTCCACTGTATAACCAAATAGACAATAACATTACTTTGTAAATAGTCGCGGCCACGGCTTTTTAACCATATGATGAGCTGTGTCCAATCACAGCCAGTCACATGTAAACACAGAAATGCTGGTAATCAGCTCTCATCGCCTCACACTGACAGAGTGTGTGGCGAAGAGAGCCGATCAGTGGCACCTCCTCGCAAGGGGCATCCAGATCATCAGTGCCCTGATTACAATACAGCGCCACCAGTGCCAGCAATCAGTGCCCACCAGTGTCAGCAATCAGTGCCCACAAGTGCCAGCAGTAAGTGCCCACAAGTGCCAGCAATGCCCATTAGTGATGTCAGTCAGTGCTGGCTATCAGTGCCACCTATCAATGCTGCAAATCAATGCCCATCAGTGCCACCCATCCGTGCTGCCTATAAGTGCCCACCAGTGCCATCCATCAGTGCTCATATGCCACATATCAGTGCCACTTATCAGTGCCCATAACTGCGGCATATTATTGCTCCCAGTTCTCATCAGTGCCACCTAACAGTGCCCATAAGTGCCACCTTATCAGTGCCCATTAGTGCAGCCTATCAGTGCTGCCTCATCAGCGCACATCAGTGAAGGAGAAAAATTACTTATTTACAAAATGTACTGACAGAAACTCAGAAAAACGTCTTTTGTTTTCAAAATTTTTGGGCTTTTTTTTTTTTTAGCAAAGAATAAAAAACCCAGCAGTGATTAAATACCACCAAAAGAAAGCTCTATTTGTGTGAAGAAAATGATAAAAATATCACATAGTTACAGTGTAGCATGATCACGCAATTGTCATTCAAAGTGTGACAGCGCTGAAAGCTGAAAATTGGCTGGGGCAGGAAGGGGGTGAAGCTGCCCTGTAGGCAAGTGGTTAAAGTGGTTGTAAACCTCAGTCATGAAATCTGAACAAAGCACCTATCTGTAGTGTTCTCCAAAGCTCTAAGTGAGGTTTCTCTCTGGTGCTTCGTTCCTCTGTTATCAGCACCTTATCAGTCCCTTTTGAGAAGTCTTCCTGACATGAGATAAATTTGTGACGGGGAGGAGAGCTCAGCACACAGCTTGCCTATTTAGGCTCTGTATCCTTCCTTCACTCCTGTTTGCTTTCACACACTGTAACTGAAGCTCTCCACCCCCTCCTCTGTGACACTAACAGATGGAAAAGGATTTTAACACAATTCTGCCCTTGAAGGGATGTAGGAAAGAGAAGAGTGCTGATAAACACATAAAACTTATGTAGGAAGATTTTTTTCATCTCTGTGTATACCTGAGGCCAGTCACTTCCCTGAGTA
The DNA here is from genome assembly GCA_037952835.1 of Lithobates septentrionalis. NCBI lineage: Eukaryota > Metazoa > Chordata > Amphibia > Anura > Ranidae > Lithobates > Lithobates septentrionalis. The sequence goes on along the minus strand of JBBDGP010005208.1, from coordinate 4,407 downwards.
TATGAGAGGGTTTACAACCAGTTTAAGGCTATACTTGGCCTAATAAACTCTTTAAAATACCTCAAGGTGTGTTGGTAAGTGCTGGGTGAGTCCTCTTCAGGTATGCAGGGAAATCACAAAACAATTCAGTGACTCCTCTGGAGGCAGTGCTACATATATATTCATCAGCAAGTGAACATGTTGTCCCTGAAGTTGATGTGTTGAAAGCAGAAAAAAAAAAGTTAAGCATATGAATTTGAGGAACTCTGACAGGGGTCAAATTGTAATGCCTGGACGACTCAGTCAGAGCAACTCCAAAACTGCATCTTTTGTGGGATGTTCCCGGTTTGCAGTGGTCAGGACCGACCAAAAGTGCTCCAAGGAAGGAAAACCTGTGACAGAGTCATGGGCGGCCAAGGCTCATTGATGCACATGGGGAGCAAAGACTGGCTTGTACAGTCTGAACCATTAGAAGAGCTACTGTAGCTTAAATTGCTGAAATAGTTTATGCTGGCTCTGATACAAAAGGTATCAGAAAAAATAGGGCATCTCAGTGTGTTTGGCTTAATCTGGGTGCCCATGCTGACCTGTGTTCACAGCCAAAAGTGACTACAATAGGCACATTATCAGCAGAACTGGACCACAGAGCAATGGAAGAAGGTGGCCTGGTCTGATGAACTCAATAATAGCTTGAGGAACACAAGGAGTTTGAGGTGTTGACTTGGCCTCCAAATTCTCCAGATCTCAATTCAAGCATCTGTGGGATGTGCTGGAACAACAATTTTTTGGGGGGGGGCGGCTAACAATCCACCCCCCCCAATTGGCCGGTCGGGTCACAGGCATCCCCCCCCCCCCACACCGGTCGGTCACCAGCCCCGCACTGCATCTCCTTCTCGGCGGCCAATAGAATAACTTCTCCTCGGCCAATCGGGTGACGGCTCTCAGGACCCGCTTCCTGATTGTCCGGGAGGCGAATTAGGAAGACAATAGTGATTATTAATTTGCTATTGTCACACAACTGGGTGGGCTCGGGGTGCCCCGATCCCACCCTTTTTTGAAGCCTATTAGAGCCTCAGGCTCTAATCAGGTGCTTCTAAAAAAAAAAAAACCCCATTGGAATCCATGCGTCCGGCACCCTGCATGTAGATTAGGGGGCCGGACGCATGGATTTGGGGGGCGGCGCCCCTGTGTCCCGTATGGACGGGCCGCTACTGCTCTCCACCTCACAACATACAGGACTTGAAGGGTCTGCTACTGAGAACTTGTTGGTGCCAAATACCACAGCATACCTTCAGAGGTCTAGTGGAGTCCATGCCTCAAAGGATTTATAGTGGCTGGTCATAATGTTATGGCTGATCAGTGTATGTATAAAGGAAATACGACCACCACATGCACATACACTGTAGTTGCAAACTATACCAGAGAACATTACAGTATACAAAGGGCACAACACCCAATAAACTGCTTCATACAAATAAAAAGAACAAATTATTTTAGAAAGCCAAAATTCTATATGGCTGATGACAGCAAACTTCCAGCTTGTTAGAAGTTTTCTATTACTGAAGCATACAATGCAGAAATGTGACATTTGGCAGGCGTACACGCTGCATTCAATACAGAAGTTTAGTAATAGATGCCAAGAGTAGAATATTCTCGATCATGACATCATAGTATAGGATAAAAGAAATTAAAGCACAGTCATAGTAAGCCAGCTCTGCATTCTTCCCCATCATCCTCCGTGACTGATCCTTCTATAACAAGCACAGGCTACTTAAAATGGAACGTTACTCAAAAAAGGTGGGATAGGGAGTATTGCTTTTTATCTGTAGCCGCTCTCACTTCCCCAATTCTTGCCTAGGCTAGGATGACGTCCCTTGCCCTGCTCCCTCCCCTTCCACAGCCCCCTGGGTCATGTCACATGTCCCAGGAGGATGACGTCCCTTGTCCCGCTCCTTCTCCTTCCGCAGCCCCCTGGGACACGTCACATGTCCCAGGAGGAAAATTTCCCTTGCCCTGCTCCTTCCCCTTTCGCAGCCCCCTGGGTCATGTCACATGTCCCAGGAGGATTACATCTCCTTCTGCAGCTCCCTGGGACACGTCACATGTCCCAGGAGGATGACATCCCTTGCCCTGCTCCTTCCCCTTCTGCAGCCCCCTGGGACACGTCACATGTCCCAGGAGGATGATGTCCCTTGCCCTGCTCCTTCCCCTTCTGCAGCCCCCTGGGACATGTCACATAGGGTTGCCACATCATCCCTTTAATCCAGGACACAGGCTGATCTAAAGGGGTTGTAAAGGTAAAAGTTTTTTCACCTTAATGCATTCTATGCATTAAGGTAAAAACATCTGACAATACCGCCCCCCACCCCCCCCCCCCCCCCCCCCCGTTTCACTTACCTGACCCCTCAAAAGTCCCGCGCTCGCCCGCGACATCCTCTTCGCCGCTCAGCCTGGCTGTTGATTGGCTAGAGTGAATGGATTGAAAGCAGCGCAGCCATTGGCTTGCGCTGCTGTCAATCACATGCAATGACGTGGTGCACCAGGGGCGGGGCCAAGTGATACAGTGAGCGGCTATGGCCGCCGGCTGTATCACGGAAGCGCGCCCGCAACCCCTAACACCATGCGAGGGAGCTCGTATGAAGGTGTTGAGTCCTTGCGGGGGGGGGGGGGGGGCGAGACAGCCGCCGAGAGACCCCAGAAGACCAGGTTCGAGGGCACTCTGTGCAAAACGAGCTGCACAGTGGAGGTAAGTATAAAAAAATATATATATCTTTAGTGATCCTTTAATGCAGAAAAGGCACCAAGTGAGTATAATTACCACCTTAATCAGCCACAGAACCTGTGTAATTAATGTGTGTCCTGGATTAAAGGGATGATGTTGAAACCCTAATGTCACATGTCCCAGGAGGATGACGTCCCTTGCCCTGCTGCTTCCCCTTCCGCAGCCCCCTGGGTCACGTCACACATCCCAGGAGGTTGCAAGACCATTTACAAACTTGCGCGTGTGCAGTGGGGAGCCAGCTGCGGTTCCTCAGGAAGGCACAGCTAGCTCCCATACTCAAGATGGCAGCACTGGGGACCTGCTAGGATAAGAAGAACCGGCTGTGGGAAGACAGTGCTGGACCACAGGCACTGGTAAGTACCTGATTTTTAAAAGTCAGCAGCTATAGTATTTGTAGCTGCTGACTTTAAAGCAAACTTAAAGAGGACCTTCAGTCACTTTTTCAACTTTCCATCTATTAAATCTTCAGCCCTTGTTGTTTTAACTTTGAATAGTAAAAACTTTTTTTTTTCTGCCAGTAAATACCTTATACAGCCCACTTCCTGTTTCTTGTCTGGTCATTAGTCTAGGCTTATGCGATCATGCACAGCTCTCTCTTTTACTCTTGTGAGAGTTTGCCAATAAGAGGGCCAATGAAAGCTGCAGGGCTGCAGAGCTGGAGCTGTGCCTCTGTGTGTCTGTGTGAATCCAGGAAGTGAACAGGCAGCAGCTTCAGCTGCCCACAGTTAAAATGGTTGCAGCCAGACTCAGTGGAGGGAGATTTCTGCAGCATATTTGGCAAGTACAGAGTCACAGTATATATAAAATATGCAAAGTGGTTGGAGGGAAGCTTCAGAATGGCAAAGATGTTTTTATTACAAATTATGTGAGCAGACTGCAGTTCCTCTTTAAGTTCCTCTTTAAAGTGGAACTAACCCTTCTTATCTAACCCTTCTAAGGAAGCCCCGATCTTGGCCTCAGCTTGATCTGCCGATGCCATGGGCTGTTCATGTCACCAGGTATGACACCAGCCATTTGATTGTTTTACGGTTTAAATGAGAGCATAAGCAACTGTGACCATTATCCTTCATGTCATGCCTTGAATGTAACTGTTCTGGGAATCATAGGCTTCCGCTTTATTGGTTTAAAGAGAGGCAAACTTTGCACATGGCTTTGGCTCATCCTTCCCCACCAGTGCTGGCTTTGGTTAGAGGGACAGATCCGCAATGGTGGCACTTAATGGCACAAGACAAAGCCGATACCTCCCTGAGCAGCAACTAATAGTGAGCCATTTGGCTCAAAGATCGTTCTTTCTCATCCTCTCTCTCATCCTCCCTCTCATCCCCCCTCTCTCCTGCCCCTCTCTCTCTCTCTCTCTCGCCCCCCCCCCCCGCTCTCTCTCATTCTCTCTCCCCCCCATTCTCTCCCATTCTCTCTTTCTCATTCTCTCTCTCCCTCTCATTCTCTCCCTCATCCCCTCTCTCCAATTCTCTATCGCTTTCCCATTCTCCCTCGCCTATTCTCTCATTCTCTCTCTCTCATTCTCTCTCGCTTTTCAATTCTCTCTCTCCCATTCTTTCTCTCTCGCTCTCCCATTCTCGCTCTCTCTCAGTACCTGCAATGAAGTATGACATCATCCTTGCATTCTCTATCTGCCATTCTCATTC